>PVJD01003118.1:0-173464 GCA_004026545.1 Mormoops blainvillei
TTTTATTCCCAGCAGATCCCCCACTCCTGCCCCCTGCTGCTTCAGTCTCCAAACACGTATGGCCTCACAGGGCATTTATTAAAGCCAGCCGGCTGATGGTAAAATTTTTAACCGAGGTTACAGATGGTCTGCATAGTATGCTAACACTGGATGGATGAGGATGGATGTAATGTTACAGCCTCGCAACAGGATTTTGGTAAAGGCTTGGCACCAACAATCAATGTATGGTGCTGATTTCCTCAAAATTCATTTATTGAAACTTAATCCCCAGTGTGATGATAATCAGAGCTGGGGCCTTTTGTAGGTGATTAGGTCATGATGGTGGAATCCTTATGGATGGGATTAGTGCCCTTATAACAGAGACCCCTGAGAGCCCCCTGGACCATTCTGTCATGTGAGGACACAGCAGAGAGAGGCCGTCTATGAATTAAGAGGCTGGCCTCAAAACACCCCACATCTGCTGGCCCTTTGGTCTTGGACTTCCCAGCCTCTAGAACTGTGAAAAATGTTTGTTGTTTAAGCCACCCAATCTATGGTGTGTTGTTATAGCGGCCTCAGCAAAATAAATCACTGACCTTCCCAAGCTGGAATCTAGTCAATCCTCAGTATTTGTGGGTTTTTTGTTTGCAAATTTGCCTATTCACTAAATTGATACTGACAGGAAATTTGCAGTCATTTGAGGACATACTCAGAGCAGTGACACTGTGAGTCACCCTGTGTACACGTTGCCAGCTGAGCTGAACAAGGCATCTGCCTTCCGTTTCAGCTGTCGTAGTAAAAAAACTTCCTTTTTCATGGCCTATTTAGTGGTACATATTTCACATTTCTGTGCTTTTTCTTGGTGATTTCACTCTTTGAAATAGCCCCCAAGCACGATGCTGAAGTGCTGTCTAGTGTTCCTAAATGCAAAAAGGCTGAGATGTGCCTTACGGAGAAAGTACTTGTGTTAAATGAGCTTCACTCAGGCATGAATTACAGTGCTCAGCCTGTGCGTCTATGCTAGGCAATCAACAATATGGCACAGCCACAAACAGGAAGGGAGGAAGGGTGGAAGGGAGAGGGGGAGAGAGAGAGAGGAAGGAAGGAAGGAAGGAAGGAAGGAAGGAAGGAAGGAAGGAAGGAAGGAAGGGAAATTCGCTAACCTCCAGGAAGTAAGTGCTATGAAACATCCATAGTATCCATCGAATAGGGGCTAAATTTGTCAGTTCAGAGATGACAACGGATTTAAAAAAAGAGAGAGAAACACAGTGGAAATCATTATTGTGAAGCTGAAAGCCAAAGAAATTTATGGTCACGTTACCCAGGGTCAGAAAAATGTTAAACTCTTCAGGCCAGTGCTGGTTCACACATTTCGGAAGGCAATCGGTGTGACGAATGGGAAAGCCGCAGGTTACTGGGCGACTGCGGAAGGATTTTAAATATGCCTGCTAGGTGTTGTATGGGGAAAGGATTATGTCAAAGAGCTGGTTGTCTATGCTGATGAGATTGGCTTGTTTTCTAAGTGCGTGGTGTTTTTGTTAATTAAAAATAAAATGCTGTGACCAGAAGCTCACGAGAAGCTAATTACCTAATTCAGCATTAGTGGTGACTTTATAGAACAAAACTACCCTGGAAAATGTGTACCCTGAATAATCAATTTACTGGGACTGGAGAATTAAGAGGTAAAAGAGAGGAGCACTGCCACTTTTATACTTAATATTTTATACCCTGTTATACAAATAATATGATTCTAGACTCCTACTATGGTTTTGAAATCAAGTACTCGAGGAATGAATTTTCCTAGGAAATACAATGATGGTCTCTCAAATACTTTAAAAATACTTTATCAGACATATCTTTGCATGTGTACTGTTGTGTGTTTGTGTGTATGTGAGGGTAAGGGGGCAGGGGTAGGGAGTTTCCCATGAGCTGACAATGTTGTCTACACCACTGGTCACCGCCACTCCTACTTACCGCCACCTGCTCCCAACTGGCTTTCATTCCCATTATCCATGAAAATGCTCATCAACCTCACCAATGCCCTCTGTATTGCTAAACCAATGAATATGTCCCTGATCTCAAATTTCTCTAATTCTCAGTGCTTCTGACTTAGTTGAACACTATCCTTTTTTGGGACTCTTCAATTCTATGACACTTCATTCTCATTCTACTTTTTTTCCTACATTATCAACCTCTCCTTTTAAGTCTCCATTGCTAAGTTCATTTCTACTGAATCATTAAAATTTGATTCTCCTCAAAACTTAGTCCGGGGCCTTCTTTTCTTCAGTGTCTTCAATCTCTAAATATTTTCATCCACTTCAGTATCTTCACATGCAACTCATATGTCACAACCTTTAAATTAATGTTGACAGCTCCAATCTCTCCCCCTAGCTCCAAAGTCACATATCCAACTGCACACTTAACATTTCCACTTGGCTATCCCACAGTGATCTCTAAATCCGTATGTCCAAACAGAACTCCTGCTGTCTCCTCAAAGTTCTGCTTTTATCCCCAATCCCACTCCTTGTTCTCTCTGTATATTATTAATAACAATGGCGACACATTCAAGCAGGAACCAAAATTAGGAATCTAGAAATTATTCTTGACTCTTCCCTTTTGCCAATCTCTTGCCTCCACTTAAACCCTTCAGCAGATTCTACTTCCAAATATCTTTCAGCTCCACCTGCTTCTCTCCGTGTCTGCTGTCCCGGTGCCCACCGTGAAGCGGGGCGGGGGTCGGGGGCGGAGAAGAGTATCACGGACAGTCTGGGCTCCTACAGTCCCAAGTTGTGACCCTAGAAGAAGGAGATAGCTGCTCTCTCCCGCCATTAACAGGTAAAATCCCAGAGAAGAGGGGACCAAGTGTGGGTCACATGGAGGAGAGGGGCAGTTTCCCGGAGGAGTGGTGGTGCTGTTACCAGGAGAAGAGGGAAAGGAAGCCAGGCAGAGAAAAACAGAGTCTGTGAAGAGCGGAGGCTGGTGACAGGGACGCTCGCCTCCCTTATTTGTGCTTTGCTGCCCTGCATAAATCTCCCAGGCAACCCAGACGCTTGAGGCAGTTCGCCCTTAGATAAATTGTTATCATTATAGTGCCCCTGTCTTTGATGGTTTCTTGCAGTAGGTAATGCATAAAACTTGGAAGTAAAATAGACCCTTCTAAGACTCTGAAAACATTCTTCTACATTTTGCTGCATTAATGGGTCTGGTAATAAGCAGGAAGTGTCTACTTCTCTGGGTTGTTTTTGTTTTTTCACGCTTTCAGGGCGATTTCAGCTCTGGGTTCCCAGATCGGCAGGGCTCCAGGACACATGGATATTCATGTACATTCAACTCCTTAAATTCATGATGTAACTACAATTGATGTACAATATGTACTATATGATATACCTGAGAAAATTCATACTTGAAGAACTAAACGGTAAGACCTATATCAAAAAGTCAAAATGGCTTTTTTCCACCACCATGCCTTATCTCCAAACATAGTAATTCAAATTAATCTAATTAAAACTCACATGGCTTCTTTGAACATTTTTTAGAATTAGAGCATTCAACTGGAATTTTGATTTTTGAAAAACAAAAACAAACAAGAAAAACCTCACAGGGTCAAAAAAAGTAATAGTTCTAATCGTTCATGTTCTTCTTCTGAACAACCAGCAGAGGATGAGCAGGAGGCCAAATAAAATAACTGGAATCTGAATTCGTCTAAGTTCACAGAGGACCTGAGTGGCAACAATGATTCTTATCTCAAGAACTTGAAAAGGGGTAAATGTGGTCTTGAACACTCATTTGATTTATCCCTGACATTTCCAAGTTATTTCTACAAAATTTTAGTTTGTGACGGAGGTTAAGTTTTTTGCATCCAGGACCCACTCATATCACAACCTCCTAGAGACTGGTTTTAGAAAAGCAGGTACTCAGGAAATGTACAGAGGAAGGCAGAGAATACCAACATGCTTCTCATTCTGACAATGGGACTTTGCATGCTTGTAGCAACTAGAACATAACTTTCCATGCGCACTTAATTGAAAAGGAAGGAAATCTGGGGAAGTAAAATTTATTCTCATGTACCCTAGGTGGAAAATGAAGGCACATAGAAGCATTATAGCAAGAAAAGATAAGAATTTCATAAATCTTGATGTTAGATGATGGTGAAAACATTCTATTAAAATTTTAAAATATATAATGTACATGTGGGCTCTGTCCAGCTTGGTTGCCTTGTGGGTCTGAGAAACTGGAATCTTCTTCCCGTGCCCAGCTTGCCAGCAGTGCCTTCAGAGATTCTCGGCAGGTCGAGGGGTGCCAGCCTGCCTGCGACCTGGGGGCCTCTACCTGGTGATCAGAGTTGGGCTCCAGGATGTGGGGCTCTGAGCTACAAGCTACAAAACCTGCCTCTTTCCAGGACACAGTTGAGGTCATTTAGGAACTCACAGAAGAGTGAAATTTTACACTCTCCTTTTCTTATCCCTAAATTCCTTCCTTTGCTGGCTATACTGCATAGATTCAGAAGCTATTGTTGTTTTTTCAAATGCAGTCTCATCTTGGCCCACTACTACTTCTGAATCGCTAGTTGCTAAGAAGTATGCCTCCTCTCTGCACACCAGTGTTCTCATGCCCTGGAGTGACCTGCTCCAAATTCCACCATAGGGTCTGCAATTAATCTATAGAGCTGATGTGTATTTTGACCTAGGACAATTAATTAATCTCTCTGTGACTCAATTTTCTTTTATAAAATGGGACAACTTATAGTATCTACAGTATAACAACAGTAAGGCCCTTACAACAGAGCTTGGTGCATAGTAAGCAGTTCAGGAATATGACAGTTGCTCCTCAGTATTCATGACCCACATTGGATACCAAAATTTGTAGATGCTCAAGTCCCTCATATAAAATGGTGTAGTGTTTGCATGTAATGTACACATGTCCTCCCATATACTTAAATTATTAGATTACCTATAATGCATCATACAATGTAAATTGTCGTTGTACTGTATTGTATAGGGAATAATGACCAAAAAAGTCTGTACACGTTCACTACAGACATGACCATCCTAGGCCTGACTACATAGTACACATCAGCAACAATACACTTTCTTCCTGCATATTTTCAATCCACAGTTGCTTGAATCCCCAGATACGGAGCCCACAGTTAGGGAGGGCAGACTGGCCTGTCATCATCATGACTATCATTATTATTATTATAAATCCCACATGAATCCCTACATGCAGCAGGGTCAATGAGTATTGAGCCACAGCTCAAATATGCAAAACAACAACAAAAAAGTAACTTTTTAAATTTTTGCATGAGTCTGCTTAGTTTCTACCCTGTGGGCCGATGCCACTGGGTTGGAGACACTTCACCCCTGTTAGTCCAGGGCAATCTCACCGAATTCAGAGCCTCCCTCTCCCCAGGGCTGTGTCTGGCTCCTGGGCCTTGGCGGGGTGCTAACGGTCAGGACGGCACCTGACCTCTGGTTGGCTAAGGTCATCCTCGATGGTCCTAGGCCAGCAGCCCACCCAATTCTCCGCAGTGGAACTGACGCTGCTCTCCGCCCCCAGAGAACCCAGTTTAGATCCAGTTCTCCACTCCTGCGGGAGTGCGGTAGCAGAGGGCACCTCTAAGGAGAAGCCAACTTTCTTTGTAAGGTCGGTGGAATTACAAGAGGGAGGGGGGATGTGGTAGAGTGAGTTTTTAGAATCCTATACAATGTGTTTTTCATTAGTAATTTATTTTACCCTATGGCCCTTTACCAAAATAGACTGTGAGGCATCCACTGTACATTTCAGGGAAGGGTTACTGCACCAGAGAGGCAGAGGAAATGCTTTTAGGAGGTTCAAACATCTGGGCTTTTCGGTATCAAAAGCCTGGCCTTGAAAGAGTCACAGCATTAATTTTATGCCATAAACACTAGATTTGAAAGAATATGATGTGACGGTGAAGGTCAGGTTTTCCAAGTGGAAATGAGACGCAGGTTCTCTAGGCCGGAAGGAAGGAGAGAGAAGTGATGGAAAAGGAACAGGTAAACTAGATATTGCTTGGGGAGGACCACATAGCTTAATGTCCAAACGGCGACCCTTTTGAGAGTTGAAAGGGAGGCTATGAATAATTACGCTGGGACCACGGGCACAAACCAGAACTGCCCCAGAGCGGATGTACAGTCCCCTACATATGGGTCTCACTCCCCACCTCCTACCCTAGCCCAGGACCAGGTGGAGGTTAGGGTTTCTAGAAACCATAGATATGCTTGGGGAAACTGAGAGGAGAGCTGCTGTGTCTCCTTGCTTACTGGAAATCTCAACAAGATTTCCCTGGCTCCCCAACTAAGTGCAGGAGCTTGGTGACAGAGCACAGCTGGGGGCGGGCCAGAGCTTGATGAGATTCCCCACTCGCCAACCGGCGAGGAAGTGGCCGAACGTGTTCTCCGCCGGCAAGAGGACTGCGGTAGCTGAGGACAAATCAAGCCCGGCCGCGAGGCCGTGGGGCCGAGACGGGCACAGTCCCACGAGGGCCAGATGGGAGGGCGGGCGCCCCTGCAGGGGCCTGTGAGAGGCAATGACAGCAAGAGAGAACCGCACCACTCTCAGCCCCCCGCCACCAGCGCCCCTCTGTAGTCCACCACAAACCGGCAACACAGCCCTGGGGGCTGAAAAGGGGGCCCCACTCCAACTAAGCAACACGTGGACTAGACGCAGACCCCTTCACTTGACTGACTTGATCAGAATTGAAATGGTTATGAAGATGAGGACATGTTTCTCACATCTAAGTTGGTGGCCTGAGGTTCACACCCACTTTGCAATGAAACAGAGAGCCCAAAGTCAGAGGTTCAATTTCTAGAAAGAGAACGTTTCTTGAAACTTTAAAATAAAAGTCCCTCTTTTAAAAATATTGCCATAGTGTCTACTCTTCCAGGGCCTCCCATTATATAGACATGGAAGTCTACATGCAGAAAAAGGTCTGGAACTTTGATAGTCTATGTTAAAATAAAAAACTAAAAAGCACTTCTCCTTAGCCCAGTTTTATTTCTCAACATCTGCCTTAGAGAAATAATTGCCCGTGCACATTAAAATGGATGTACGAGCATTTTTGAGTTACGTTGTTTATGATAGTGAAAAAATGGAAATACACGTCAGTCAGTAGGGAGTGCTTAAATAAACATTTGTATCTCCACACTACAAAATACTAAGCAGCAATTTTTATTCAAGTGTTAGGTTTTATACTGTTCTGAAGTGGAAAAGTCTTTAAGATATAAAATTTAAAAAGCAAGTTATTGAACAATACATTCAGTGCGATACCACATGTATAAACACACATACACTCACACCCCACCAATGCACACATGAAAACCTGTGATCACCTTTGCATCCTTATGTGTAAGTAAATGGGAGAAATTAAGATCTGGAAAGAGACTCACCAAATTGAAAACAATGGTTATCTCTGAAGCAAGAACCACAGTTGGGATATTGAAGGCAAAGGTGTTTTCACTTTATGGGTATTGTTCAAATATTTTACATCAACAGTATATTCAGGTATTACTAGCATCACTCATTTTTTTAAAATTGCCCTCTTGTAACAGCCAGGAAATAGAGAGCAAAAATTAGGATGATTTGAGGAGGGTTTACCTAAGGAAAATTTATAGTTATGGGTAGGGTTCCGGTGAACCACTTAGGACAGTGAGGTACCCTGTGATGTAAGAGTGGAGCTGTTACCACCCCTAAACCCACACGGGCCAGGGAGAGGGTAGCTACAGGAACCTGGGGAGAGAGAGGGAGGCAGTGAGGTCTCCCGGGGGGGCGCTGTGGCCTGCGGATGGGGTTCACACGTGAAGCTCCTGGGTGGGGGAGGGCAGAGGGCAAAGCCATAGACAGAGGGTTGGGTGGGAGGAGCAAAAGGAAGATAACAGGCACATGACCATCCTCCTTTAAAAACTATGGAAAAAAGGAAAAATATCTAAAATAATATATGCCACGAGGTTATGCTTGAGTGTTGGGATAATAGATGTTTCAAATTTTCCCCCTCGCCTATTTTCATTTTTGAATTTCTCTATAGTACTTATTGCTTTAAGTTTTAAAAGCTGTGGCCACCTGAGAAATTAAAAGAAGTCAAGTGATGCCTGAGAATGTGAGAGACAAGGACTAGAGTGGAGGGACCTTGGAGTAACCGAAGGGTGCAGAAGAAAGGGGCTGTCAATGGGCTGAGACGGGGGTCTCTCAAATTTCATGGTCCTGTTGGGTATGAAAAAGAGATGTTTAATAGGGAAACGTTGGCTTTTTAAAATAAGCCACGCTGGCATAACTGGCTGTCCAACCGGACCCCTTCACTTCAAATTATATACACAGATAAGTTTCAGATGTATTAAATATCAAAATATAAGCATTAAAACACTAAGAAAATTTAGAAGAATGGTTAAATCAAAGCACTTCAATTTTTATTTAAAATTTTATTTAGTTTTAAGCCTTTATGTAAGTCATTCCATGTTCATTGTAGGGATCAAAAAGTGACAAAAAAGGGAACAAATTAAATGTAATCTGACCACTCAAAAGTAATTGTAATTATTTTGGTATGCATTCCTTCAGATTTTTTTCAGTGCATTCATAGCATTATGTATATATTTTAAAATAAAATTAGAATAATCTTATTCATACACTTTATAACCTACTTTTAAATTTAATAATACATCTTAAATAGTTTTCAATATCTCTAAGTATCCCTCTGTATTAAACTGTCAAAACAGCCCTGACCAGTGGGGCTCAGTTGGTTGGGCACTGTACCACAGAGCGAAAGGTCACCCGTTCGATTTCCAGTCAGAGCACATGCCTGGGTTGCAGGTTTGGTCCCTGGTTGGGGCACAAATGAGAGGCAACTGATCAATGTTTCTCTCTTACATCAATGTTTCTCTTCCTCCCTTTCTCCCTCCCTTCCTCTCTCTCTAAAAATAAATAAAAAAATAATTTAAAAATTATGAAACCATCTTTAGAAAATAAAAACTACTTTTTCCTGATTACAAAAAGCATCACCACTAAATGTAAAAGAAAGGTAAGCAATATAGAAGTATATAAAAAAGAAAGAAAAACCACAGTGTTTAAGTTAGGAAACCATGACTTCGATTGGCATAAACAACTAAACTACAGAAAGTTCAGAGGTCAGATGAGCTGGACATTATCATCAAGGTGCAAAGTTCTTTCTGTTTCTCTACTCTGCTATCTTTGGTGATCCTACCTTCAAGCCCCTTCTCCTCATGATCACAAGATGACTTTCAGTAGCAATCAAGGCTGGACTATATATGTCCCCCTGTGTCTTTCAGCCTAGTTGCATCAACTGTGTCAAGTTCCTTGTGACCAAGAACAGTCACCAAGGCAATCCTTCTCACTGCTAAACTGGGACTGGTCAGCATACAGAGCCCAGAGATGGGGTCAGCTCTTCTCAAGGGCATGGCTATGTGCAGAGAGGGGTACCTAAACCCAGTGGGATTCTGTCAGGAAAGAGGGATGGAGGATGTGTAGTTAAATAAGCAATCTCTCTGCCTATCCAACATGCCTGTCCCCTTTCCATTGTATCAATATTCACAGCTTTATAAAAAATACTGAAGAATTAACATTGTTAAAATGTCCATACGACCCAAAGCAATCTATAGATTCAACCCAATTCCAATCAAGATTCCAATGACACATTTCACAGAACTAGAACAAATAATCCAAAAATTTATATAAATCATACAAAACCCCAACTAACCACATAAATCTTGAGAAAGAAGAACAGAGTCAGAAGAATCATGCTACCTTATGTCAAACTACTACAAGGTCATCGCAATTAAAACAGCTTGCTACTGGCATAAAACCGGACATATAGATCAATGGAACACAACAGAGAGTCCAGAAATCACCCCACATCTTTATAGTCTATTAATGTTTGACAAAGGAGGCAAGAACATACAGCGTTCTTCTATTCAATAAATGGTGCTGGGAAAATTGGACAGTTGCATGCAAAAAAATGAAACTCGATCACCAGTTTACACCATAAGCAAGAATAATCTCCAAATGGATTACATACTTAAATGTACGACTCAAAGCCATAAAACTTCTAGAACATTTTTCTTTTTTTAATTCTATTTTATTGTTATGCTATTACAGTTGTCCCCACTTTTTCGCCCTCTTCCCACCTCCAGCCAGCTTCCCCCACTCCATCAGGCAATCCTCACATTGTTGTTCCATCCTTCGGTCATGCATATATGTTCTTTGGCTAATCCCTTTACCATCTTTTACCCAGTCCCCCCCATCCCCCTCCCCTCTGACAGCTGTCAGCCGGTTCCATGTATCTATGGCTTGGTTTCTATTTTGTTCATTAGTTTATTTTGTTCATTAGATTCCACATATCAGTGAGATTTTCAGTAAAATGTTGAATAAAAGTGGTGACAGCAGACACCCTTGTCTTGTTCCTCATTTTAAGAGAAACACTTTCAGTTTTTGCCTATTGAGTATGATATTGGCTGTATATTTTTCATATATGGAATTTATTATGTTGAGGTATGATCCCTCTATTCCCACTTTGATAAGAGTTTTTATCATAAATGGGTGCTGGATTTTATCAAATGCTTTTTTTACATCTATTAATATGATCATGTGATTTTTATCTTTCATTTTGATTATGTGATTTATTACATTTATGGATTTGCAAATATTTTATCAACCTTGCATCACTGGGATAAATCCCATTTAATCATGTTGTATGCTCTTTTTGATGCATTCTAGATCTGGGTTGCTTATATTTTGTTGAAGATTTTAGTATCTATTCTCATCAGGGCTATTGGCCTATAATTTTTTTTCTTTTTTGTGTCTATATCTGGCTTTGGAATTAGGATAATACTGGTCTCAAAAAAAGAACTTGGAAGTCTTCCTTCCTTTCAAATATTTTAGAATAGTTTGGGAAGGATAAGTGTTAATTCTTCTTTCAATGATCAGTAAAATTTGCCTCTGAAGTCATTTAGTCTAGGACTTTTGTTTGCTGGGAGTTTTTTGATTACTGCTTCAAATTCATTAGTTGTAATTTATCTAATCAGGTTTTCTGATTCTCCCTGATGCGGTTTTGAAAGATTGTATGTTTCTAGAAATTTATCCATTTTGCCCAGATTGTCCAATTTTTGGCATATAGTAAGAAAGTTGTACACAGTATTTTCTTACAATCCTTTATATTTCTGTGATATCAGTTTTTACTTCTCCTCTTTCATTAATGATGTTATTTATTTGGGTCCTCTCTCCTTTTTTCTTGATGAATCTGGTTAAAAGTTCATCAATTTTGTTTATGTTTTCAAACAACCAACTCCTGGTTTCACTGATCTTTTGGGTTTTTTTTTAGCCTCTACATCATTTATTTCCACTCTGATCTTGACTACTGTCTTCCTTTTACTTACTTTGGGTTTTGTTTGTTGTTGTTTTTCTAGTTCTTTTAGGTGTAGGGTTAGATTGTTTATTTAAGATTTTTTTTGCTTCTTGATATAGGCCTGTAATGTTATGCATTTCCTCTCAGGACTGCTTTCATTGTGTCCCATAGATTATAGGTTGTTGGGTGATCATTTTCATTTTTTTCCAGGTAAGTTTTGATTTCTTCCTTGATCTCATTGATAACCCATTCATTATTTAATAACATATTATTTAGCCTCCATGTATTTGAATGTATTTGAGTTTTTAATTGATGTTTATTTCTAATTTCATACAATTGTAATCTGAGAAAACGCTTAATATGATTTCAATCTTCTTCTTTTTTTAATCTTCACCAGAGGACATGCATATTGATTTTTAGAGAGGGGGAAGGTATGGGGAGAGTGGGAAAGGGACATCTTTGTGAGAGAGGAACAGTGATCAGTAACTTCTCATATGTACCCTGACCCTGGACCAAACCCACAACCTAGGCTTGTGACTTGATCGGGAATCGAACCTGTGACCTTCCAGTTCATGGGACGTAGCTCCAACCAACTGAGCCTTCCCAGCAAGGGCTGATTTCAATACTCTGAAATTTTAAGACTTATTTTGTGTCCTAACATGTGGTCTATCTTTGAGAATATTACATGTGTACTTGAGAAGAATGGATATTCTGTTGCTTTGGGCTAAAATGTTCTGTAAATATCAGTTAAATCTATTCAATCTTGTGTGTTGTTTTAGGTCATTGTTTCCTTGTTGATTTTTTTGTCTGGAAGATTTATCCATTTAGGACAGTAGGGTAATAAAATCTCCTAGTATGACTGTGCTGCTGCCAATCTGTTCCTTAAAGTCCACCAAGATTTTCTTTATGTATTTAGGTGCTCCTATATTGGATGCATATAGTTTATAAGGGTTATATCCTCTTGTATTGATTCCATTAGTATTTTGTAGTGACTTTCTTTGTCCCTTATTATAGCCTTTGTTTTGAAGTTTGTTTTGTCAGATATAAGTAGTGTTATCTCAGGTTTGTTTGGGTTTTTTTGTCTCCGTTTGCATGGAATATTTTTTTCTATCTCTTCACTTTCAGCTTGTGTAAATCTTTTGTTCTGAGGTGGGTTTCTTGAAGACAACATATGGATGTGTCTTGTTTTCTTATCCATTCAGCTATCCTATGTCTTTTGATTGGAGCATTTAATCCATTTATATTTAAGGTTATTATTGATTGGTACTTATTTATTGCCATTTTTTTCTTTATATCGATGTTCCTTTCTCTATTCTTCTTCTTTAAGCAGTCCCTTTAACATTTCTCACAATGCTGACTTGATGGCAGTGAACTCCTTTAGCCATTTTTTTTTGCCTGGGAAGCTCTTTATTTCACCTTTGATTTTAAACAATAGCCTTGTTGTCTGAAGCTGGTGCAAACCAAGGTCAGATGTTGTCCATTGTGGCTCTCAGCAACCTGCTCAAAGCTACAAGGGATAATAGCTTGTGGTTACCTCTGCTGGTCTTGGCTATGCACGGGAGGGGCCGAGATGCACGACAAAGCTGACTTTTACCAGCCCATGGCCCGGGGCAGGTCGGCAACCATCTAAAGGCGCCACAGGACCCGCCTCTGCCCGCCTCTGCCTGCCTCTGCCTGCCTCTGCCTGCTCGCTAGCTGTCACTTTCGATCACTAAAAATGCTGTTTCTGAAAGAGATTCTGACACAACTGGGGGATGGGACCCCTCAGTTTCTTCTGAGGGGGAGTTACTATTCAGACTTCAGCGAACATGGTGAGTGTGTTCCTCCACCCCAGAGCCACAGGTCTGAGTCTGACCCAGATTATTTCCCTGACCTCAGCAGCTTGGAGCCCCTCGTAGACACTGGTGGGCCTCCAGAGCCCCAAGGTTGGGTCTGCCAGAAACCAGGAAGGTTTTTCCACTGGGTGTTTCTATCAGCTCTCCCATTAAGGGGAAGTACCAGCCCAGTTCCCAGGAAAGTATGGGGAAAGACCACACCCCAAATCTAGTCTCTAATCCCCTTTGAGTCTGCTTATGCTGCTGTCTCCTCAGCTGGGATTAAGATGCAGGCTGGGCTGGGCAGTGTCTCTGAGGGCGGGGTAATTGCTTTTCCCCAGGCTGATTCCCCTGGGAGGGGTTTGCTCCTCTCAAGAGAAATGGCTGCTGAGGTATTGGGGCACGGGAGTTGACTCAGCGCAGGGATCCTGGTAGCTGCTCTCCCATGTCTCTCCCCAGTGCCTCCCACTCCAGAATCTACTCAGGCAACTCCAGTCTGCACTGCTCTCCCTTCACCGGAGCCCAGGTTGAATGGCTGTGAATGAAAATCCTGCGCTTTGACCCCCAAAGTGACTTTGTCTTCAGCCGGCACCGTGTCTCTCCACGACATGATAAAAACCCCACTGCCTTTTACCACTGGATGCTATGTGGGCAGCTGATCCTGGCTCTGGCACTCTGGAGTGGGGAGCCCAGTCTGGGGTCTAGGCTGCACTTCTTTCAGGGGGAACCGCTGCTTTCCGCCTGTGAAAGCAGGGCAAGCCCCTTTTGCGACTCTGCACTCCCTACCAGTCTCAGGTGTTTTACATCCATCCTTGGTTAAAAGTCTCCTCTTCAAATAGTCTTCCATTGGTAATTTAGGATAAACGTCCCCAACTTAGTTTATTTCCAGTCTGGTTCTGGGAGGAGCTGTGAGAATGATCCACCAATTCTACCACCATCTTGCAACCTCCTGGACATTTTTCATAGTAATATTTTTTTCTGATAGATCTCCTCAGTCAAGGAAAACAAAAGAAAACAAACAAAAAAAATGAACTACATCAAAATAAAAAGTATTTGCAAAGCAAAGAAAACATCAACAAAACTAAAAGACAACCCACTGAATGGGAAAACATATCCATCAATGATACATCTAATAAAGGGTTAATATCTAATATTTATAAAGAACTTATAAAACTCAACACCAAATAACAAACAAATTTAAAAAGGGGCAAAAAACTTGACAAGGCACTTCTCCAAACAGGACATACAGATGGTCAACAAACATATGAAAACAAATGTTCAATATCACTAATCATCAGAGAAATACAAATTAAAACCACAGAAAGTATCACCTCACATCTGTCAGAATGGCTATCATCAATAAATCAACAAACAAGTGTTGACGAGGATGTGGAGAAAAGGAAACCCTTGTGCATCTTGGTGGTACTACAGATTGGTACAGCCACTGTGGAAAACAGTATGGAAGGTCTTCAAAACATTAAAAATGAAATGCCTTACAATCCAGAGGTTCCACTTCTGGGAATACACCTGAAGAAACCCAAAACACTAATCTAAAGACTATATGCACCCCTATGTTCACTGCAATGTTTTTATAATAGCAAAAATTTGGAAGGAGCCAAGTGTCCATCAGTAGAGGAGTGGACAAAAAAAGCTGTGGTACATTTTCACAAAGGAATACAACTTGGCCATAAAAAAGGAAATCTTTATCTTTCATGACAGCATGGATAGACCTAGAAGGTATTATGCTAGTGAAATAAGTCAGGCAGATAAAGACAAATACCGTATGATTTCATTTATATGCTGAATCTAAACAACAATATAAACAAACAAACAAAACAGAGAGAGACTCATAGATACAGAAAACAGACTGATCGATGCCAGAGGGGAGGGTATTGGAAGATTGGATGAAAAGGTGAAAGGATTGAGAAGTACAGACTGGTAGTAATAAAATAGTCATGGGGGTGTAAAGTACATAGGGATTACAGTCAACAATATTGTAATAACTATGTATGGTGTCAGATGGGCACTAAAACTCCCAGGTGGAGCACTTTATAAGGTATATGATTGTCTAACCACTATGCTGCACACCTGAAACTAATACAAAATAATATTGAATGTAAACTACAATTGAGAAAAAGAATTTAATTAAAAAGAATCCAAAAGAATCAGTGGGAAAAATATGCAAGTAAGAAAGTTGAGTAAGATACTAAATCCAAGCTCAAAATGCAACATAGCAATTTTATTTCTAAAAGCTAGCAACAAAAACAATAGATTTTTAAAATAATATTTTAATAAGATCGAATGTATTAAATAACTAAGAATAAATCTAAAAAATATTTGCAAGTATTGTATGAGAAACATATCTAACATTGAGTTAATCAGAGAGACTATTAAATAGTTTGGAAATCTCAATACTATAAATTTCTTTTCTCCACAATTTATTTTTAGACTCGTTGCCATTCCAGTCAAAATCTTTACTGTGTATTTGTAGACCTTGATTAGTTGATTATTGAAGATATATGAAGCCCTTTCCTGCATTCTCTTTTCCCTTCCCAAATATTTTGGTTCAAAGGCATGGGAACAAAAACACAGGGAGGTATTGGAGCCTGGATGGAATGAGTAAGGTGTAGGTTTGGAAGGGTCACACTGCACAATGTTGGAGCTCAAGTCAGAGCACCCCTGAAAAGTGAATGACATGGGATGAGAGATCAAAGACTGAACAAGCTCAGGAGGCATCCGCGCAGGGGCGGAAGGACAGCCCAGCTTGGCTGTTCACAGCCTGAGAAGGGTAAATCCTCTGTAGAGGAGGTGGCCCGGCACAGGGTGTCTGAGAAAGGATGGGGTGCAGAGGGCAAACACTTGGGAGAAACAGCAGTGGAGACCACCAACGTGGGGTGTCGCAATCCAAGTAGGAGTGAGGAGGACATGTGCGTAGGGGCAGAGACAACAGAGACTGGTTACAAATAAGAAGTCTGAACAAATAATCAAGGATACTGATGATAGGAGATAACTTCTGTCAGAAAGGGAAATTAAAAATTGAAAGGGAAACACTAGAATGAACCATGTGGGATTGGATTGGAATGGAAATATTGCAAGAACTCCTGCTTTTCAATATATTTTGATGTAGAACTACAGATTAATATAGCATGTACATATGTGTATCTATGTATATACATGTGACTCCCTGCTGCTCACTAACGGAGCCCATGAGCAATAGCAACTCCAATAGCAGCAGGCACACCTACCACGACCAGCGCCTGGGTCTTGGTTTCTAAACAGCACTCTCCCCTCAGAGGAATCAGGGAAATAGCTGGTTGCCAGGCTCGGATAGAAAACTGCGGAAGAGCTTGGCACGTCTTGTTGTCTGGAGAGTAAAGAAGTGCTAAAAAAATAATGGGGACAGGTTAAAAAGACATGAAGTCAGCTTGAAATGGCTACCACTGGCCAAATATGAGGCAATTTAGGCACTAAAATAATGAGCTTTCTACTGTCCTTCAGTGGTTTGTCTCTTTGGTTTGACTTTGTGTATGTATCAATGTAGAAGGAATAATGGAATAAGAATATCATAATTTGGCCACTAACATAATAATAATTGATTCAAACAGGAGTCATCAGTGGATGCTAAATCTAGTAGATAAAATTTTGAAGAGTACCCAAATATTTACAGAGACTCAAAGCACCTCCACACGGGTATTTGTGAAATACAAAATGTAAATAGTAACTTTACTGTGGACCAGCCTGGCAGACACTTCTCAACCACATGACCAAAGTCAACATGGCCAGTAACGGAACCAAGCACGTGCCTCCAGGTCTGCTGTCCTAGGGAGAACTCAGCATCACCTGTGTGACTCTCATGGCCAAATGGCATAACCTGAAACTACTTATGAGGAAACATCACACAAACCTAAACTGAGAGAAAGCCTACAAAATAACTGGCCTATAGCCTTCAAACTGTAGATGTCATAAAAAGCACAGGAAGCCTAAGGACTGTCCCAGACTGAGGAAGACTAACGAAACAGGACAATTGGACATAACACATCATCTTTGATTTTCTTTGACTATAGTTATTATTGAGACAATAGAAAAAAATCTGAGTAAAAGACAAGATTAAATATTAATACTGAACCAATTTTAATTCCCTGATTTTTATAATTATACTATAGTTATGTAAGATAATTCCTTTTTTTCAAGAAATGTACATTAAAGTACTTAGGAGTAAAGAGGCATCACGTCTGCAACTTACAAATGATTCATATTATATATATTACATTGTATGTATTACATATCTACATTTATGTTTATCTAGAAAGAGAGAAGAGAGAAAGCATAAAGCAAATATAATAAAATATTAACATTTGGGGAATGGATCCAGGAGTTGTATCTATTATTCTTGAATGCACATTTCTGAGTCTGTAATGGCCAATATATAATATTTCTAAATTAAAAAATTTTAATGATTTTAACAAATTATAGCTCGTCGAATAAAATAAATCATAAATCTATATTGATAAGTGAATGAATCAAAAGTTTAATGAAGAAGAGACATTTACATAGTCTCAAAGTACTTCCCTATAAAAACACTAATTGATTATAAAGGGAAAAGGAAACATTACAGAGGAGAAACCTGGCAGATAAGTACGTTCAGGGACCAACATTAACATCACCAAGAATGGCACAAATCATAATTGTAGGTGACATCACAGGATGCAATGATAAGAGTACAGGTCCACTCCTGTGATGCTCTTGCTGAAAGTGTATGATCTGACACTTTCCGTAAGAAAGCATCAGAAAAAAATCACACTGAAAAACATTCTACATTACCGGAACTTACTCTTCAAAAAATTCAAGGTCATGAAAGTCAAGAGAAGACTAAGGAACTCTTCTTCCAGACTGAAGGAGACAAAGAGACACAACAACTAGATGTATCCATGGATTGAAACAAGACCTTTTGCTAGAACAGAGACTACAGACAAGTGGAAAAATTTGAAAAGAATATGCAGATTAAATAATAGCATGCATTAGTGCTGACTTCCTGATTGTGAAGGTCGTACGGTAGGCGAGTGTAATGTACAGACTGGTAGGAAATAAACACTAAAGGAACCAGGGAGGGTGGTTTGATGTCAGCAATTTACTCTCAAAAGTTTAAGGGGAAAACAGTTCTTTGTACTAAAACTTGGAACTTTCTCTAATTTTAAGACTGCTTCAGCCCTAGCTCAGTTAGCTGAGCATCATCCCACAAAGCCAAAAGTCACAGGTCCAATTCCTGGTCAGGGCACATGCCTGAGTTGCAGGTTTGGTTCCCTGGTCAGGGCGCATATGAGAGGCAACCATCTGAGGTTTCTCTTTCACACTGGTGTTTCTCTCCCTTTCTTTTTTTCTCCCCCTTTCTTTCTTTCTCCCTCCCTACTCCTCTCTCAATATGTAAATTAAAAATAAATATGACTGTTTAAAAAAATAAATAAATAAGGAATAAGTCAATAGAAAAGGAAAAAAGAAGCCTTAGCAAACTTTATTTCTCCATGAGGAGAGATCTACAAATCAGTGTTTAAAATTACACAAGTCTAATGGCACTATAACAATTCTAATACACCCAGACATTGATGGTAGCCATAGCAGTTGTCAAAATGTTGTCTGTCTAAATCTTTAGGACCAAATATAGTGATAAAATTAGAAAATAAAAAAGCTCTCAGTTACCACCACTGAAGTATGAATGACAGCTTGGCTGTTTAGGTGTTATTTAAACAGCTGGTATTTGGGCAGTTTTAGTATGTAAAACTCAATAGTGCTGGCTTTTATTTGCAAAATCTGCTTAAAACTTAGATGCCAAGAAACCTAGTTTAAAATACTATATAAACTTTTATCACACACATATGTTCCAAAAATATATTCTTTAATAAAGATTTCACATAAACATGTTTAATGGAAAACAAAATGTTATATAGTCAAGTAAATAAATATTTATATTTCAGATCATATAATTTTTCTGCAAAATCTGTGCATAGTCTCATGATGTTTTCAAAAGTAGATTTTATATGAATTTGCCTGATCATTTGATCCTCCAGGATAAGCTCTATAGGATTCAGATTCAAATTCAGCAGCATCTGGAAAGAAAAAGATAGAATTATATTCCTTACCTAAAATACAAGTAAATATAAGTGTGAAGAAGATTGGAAACATCTATGTATGACTACAGTACACACACAAGATTACTATGAAATATAATTTGTCCATGGTTGCACACTGAATTAATTGCTACTGTGACTAAATATTAGAGCTTTCAGTTTTCTCGTTCTTTGTTCATTTGTTCAACAACCATGCACTAGGGGTGGAAGACAAGCACTGGAGTTACAAGGTAAAGATGACACAGTCCATCCTTGAACGATCACGTACGGTAAACTGAAAAGACAGATGAACATGCAATTTTCACTCAGAGTCACACGTATAATTACAAATATAAAATAAGGTACTATTAGAGCACACAGAAGTGACATCCCAATTTTGTATCAGTATTGTTGGCTTTTTGGTAGAGGTTATTCATAAGCTGGTAGCTGAAGGATGGTGAAAGAGCATGCCAGATAGACAGTGAAGCAGATGCCCGGACTAGAGGTGAGGGAGACATGAGTGGAATCAGAAGTTGTCTAGTTTGGCTGGATGCTAGAGCGAAGGGGTAGAGTGAGGTAAGTAGCATCTAGAGATAAGGCTGAATTGTTTGGCAAGAACTAAATGGATTTCAGTGTTTTTACTCCATGTAAAGAAATCTGGAATTTTTCCTAAGGGCCAAAGGTAAACCAATGACAAAGTCAATGACTGGAGATTTAAAGGTTGCCCCTCAATGAAAGCTATATGAACTGTAACTGCTTGATGGAGTTTTACTAGATGATTTATGTTATTTGTCCTAATACCACTAGCAAAAACATGAGAAGTGGATGTAGCTCAGTTTCCGGACAAGAGTTTCCCTGTGCAGGCTGACAAATCCATAGGCATGGCAGAGGAAAGGGAGGGGAGAGCCAGAAATGAAGAGAGATACATGGACATGTGAGATTTTTAAAAAGCTATGGAGCGTGAGGATAAATGCCAATAAGTGCATTCTTCCTTATGAATGTTTGTTTTCCCATTTTCATTCACTATGTATAAGGAAATATTTAATACAGTATCTGCTGCTCAAACATGGCAATGGATGTCATTTACTATTTACAGTTTATTTCAGAAATCAATGCTATCAAAATTTAGTTAATAAATTTTGGCAATATATCTCCTTTTAGTTCTTTAGAATGTTTTCAAACTCCTACTGCATTTGAAATAAGCCAATATTATTTGTATTATTTAAGTTAAACAAGAGACATTATTATAGGAATTATATATAGCTTATGAAATGTGTCCTTTAAATAATACTTTTAGATACTAGATCTAACTTGGGAATTTCATAAATAGAAAAATAACCATATAAATAAAACAAAATCAATTCCTATTATTTTAATTTTAGATAATAGAGGACATATGTATGTAATGCTAGATTAATCTGATAAAAAGAACAATCAATACTGGTCTATTGAATAAACATAACTTGAGAATGTGATGTTTGATCCCATTGGTTGAAAGAAGTTTAAACAAGTTAAGCTGTATTTCACACTAAATACGTTACTTTGCAATTATTAGAAAAGCTGCCCTTTATAAAAAGTTAACTAGCTTTTTTTCCTTTAATGGACTTTTCCTTAAAATGAGCTTTCTGTTCTTATACTTTCAGAAAATCAAAATCTTATGTTTTATGCTATTAATTTTTCAACCTAAAATGATGAAAGTGGACCTGTCATAAGGTCATGTGAAAATTCTACTGGCAGATTTTGCAACTTTGTTTTCTTTCTAGAAACTAGGGCTAAATTTGGAAATATTCAACTAATTACTATAATTATAATAATGTACTTAATTATGAACTATGTGTGAATGTTTCAAATTATATTACAAGTGTCCTTATCTGAAGTGTCCTTACATAAACCTTTCTTATAGGAACGTATCCTCTCACTAAATGCTTGAGACAGGGTTTAAAATAGTGTACTGAACATAAAACACTATGGTGATGCTGATAATGTGACACCCAATGCCTAAACAAATTTTAAGTGTGAAGACAAATTTGTTGGCTAACATGTCCCCCAATATTTATAGAAGCTGTTCTCCATAATACTTTTTAACAGTAGCATGATAGACAAGCTTTAAAAAATGAATAATGTGACAATGACATTACTAGACGGGCCATGTAAAATAAATAACTCAATACGAGATAAAGATGGAGGACTTTATTGACTCAATTTTATGTTATATTAATAAACAATATATCAAGTAAATCACATTTTTATACAACTTGAATTAAGAAACTACCAATCTAACATTATTATCTTTTCCTCCAAAAGTTTTTTTCTAAGTATTTACTTCTGTGACATTTATGTTTATTTCTAGGTGAAGATTGTGTTTAGATGGTGGAAGTAGCTTGAAGTTCAATGTTAATAAAAGGTACACATCTGCAATTTTATTTATACTTTTCAACTTATCAAAAACATAACAAGGTAAAAAAAATATCGTGCACATAAGAAAACAATGTGTCAGCAATTTTTGATTCTAAGGATTTGAAATTAGAAGGATTTTTCTCATAACTGGTAGTTCTCCAACTACGTCCCGCAAGGATCTCAGTTTCCACAGGGATGCCCGTGGGGCTGCGCCCGGCAGAGCCCCCAGCTCTCTATAAGCTAGACAGCTCTGTTTGCCTGTCTTTTATATTTACAGATTCCTGTAAAATTAAAAAATAAGAGTTTTAGTCTTTGAAAAAAAAACTTAAGGAGTGAAAATCACTGATTTAGTCCAAGACCCTCATTTCACATAACAGGCAACAAAGGCTCAGATTGTAGATTATGGGTTTTAAGTCTTCTTACTGAGTCCAGGGTTCTATGCCATCTACTTTGTCATATTTAGGAAAAATACATAGATTTTTAACTATAACTCAGAAAATGAATATGTAAAACTTTGTCATGTAGCTCAATAATGTTTAGGCATGAGACACAAAATAGTAGCTTTCTAACTAAATTTTCACTAAGTTTTTAAGTCATGAATAAAAATAAAAGAACAGAAATTAATATAACTCCTATTAGTAGTAATCAATACACTATTATAAAGCATAGTTTTTTTGTTAACCACAGGACAAGAAACTCAAAGAAGTCAATCTTTAGTTAAACCAAGCAAGCTGTAATTAAGGAAATTCTTCCTTAAAAGAACTATTCACTCCCTCCAAGTAAAACTTGGTTTACCAAAATCAATCAGCACATGAATTATCCATGCTGTGGGTTATCTATAGCAAAATTTAAAACACAAAATGGATTTCTCTTTACCATCTAGCAAACTCCTGTCCAACATCTCTCATTTTTAGTTGGTATGTACAAAAGATGTGAGCCTAATTTCAATTACGATTTAAACCCAGTCAGAAATTATACAGGAGTGCTTTCATTTCTCTGTCCTCCAGTTTCCACAGAAGACTTAGACTCTCTCTGCCATCCTCATGAGAGGAGGGGAGATTTACCTAACGTGTGAATTTAACAGAAGGAACTACGAATGCTTGCTTGGTTCCAAACCCCTTCTTTGAAAAGATGTGCCTGCCCACAGTAACATGAACTCGGGTCTGTTCTCCCCTCTGCAGTAAGCAGCCTGCTGGGCACAGGGGTCAAGCGTTTGTTTCCCCCACTTACAACTGTGTGCAGAAGTGCCTAGTTTGGGATAAGTATTCAGAAGCCCGCTGTGGCAGCACATCTAAACCACACCCTCCAATTTGTTCCTGGGTGTTAGTAACTAAGCTAGAAAGTCCATCCCCATCTGCCTGACTCCTACATTCTAATCTCAGAAGAGGGAGAGGGGTGTCATTTGCCATAGCTACAAGAAGAAAGATGACTACATAACATTTACAGAAATGTGTTCTTCTTCCTTGACCTTATACTTAATGTATAGTGTTCAAAAAGATCCCCACTATAAAGAGGGGAAAAGTTACATTTTAGAAAGAGAAATACACGTATAGTGAAATGAGTAACAACAGCAAAATAGAACAAATACAAATATACCAGCATGTTCATTATTCAACACTAATTTATTGACAGGCTACCATTAAATTATATTTGAGATTACAGGTTGGAAAATGATGTTACATTCTGTTTTTGAGACCAATTTGATAAAAACATATAAACCACACATACATACATATTTCCAAATTTAAAATATTTTCAATAACTATTGATATTTTTAAGTTGAAATTTGATATCATTCTTATTTTAAATATTATAGAAATAAATATAATATAAAATGTGATAAAATCACGTACATTTGCCCATTTAAAGCACTGCAATTCATTATCCAATTGTAAATGGGTTAATGTGTGAAGAAAATACCTTTATCAGTTTGTAAAAGTTAAAAATGTGTATTTTGCTACAAGGATATTAGAAAAGACTTGTTGATCGAAGGGCTAAAAAGTTAAGTACAGAGAAAATGAATGAAAAAGAAGAATAGGAAGAAGTTGAGCAATTATCTGTATTCTTCAAAAGATAAAATGATGACTTCTGGTCAGAATGGTGGCGTAGGCAGACATGCCTCACCTCTTTGCACAACCACATCAAAATTACAACTAAAACATAGAACAACCATCACTCAGGAACATCAGAAACTGAGCTGAGTGAAGTCTGACAATTATGAAATCGAGTTGAATAGAAGCCTGGCAACTACGAAATTAAAGAAATGACATCTATCTACACAGGTAGGAGGGGTGCAGATGCCAAAAGTGCCGGTCTGACACCTACGTGGATAAAAATTCAGAAAGGATATCTCAGGAGCGAGGGGTCCCAGACCCACACCAGGCACCCCCGCCCAGGATTCCAGTGCCAGGAAGATAAGTCCCCACAACTTCTGGCTGCACAAACAGTGGGGAGTGAATCAGTAGAAGAAACTGCTGGAAACCCAAGCAGTTCCTCTTAAAAAACCCACACATGGACTCAGCTACTCAGACTTACTCTCTCTGAGCTCCAGTGCCAGGGGAGCAGCTTGAAAGGCACCAGTGGTATACAGGGAGGAACTGAAGTATCTGCCATCAAGTCGAGCAGAAGCCATTGTCCCTTTGCTAAACCTTCCTACATACAGAGCCAGCAAGCTGGTGCCATATCTGAGACTCCATCAACCTGGCTGACACTGTCTGGCCTGCCTCGGAAAATCCCAGAGGCTCTCCAGGTTAGTTATCCCGCCCAATTTACAGACCCACCCCAGCTGCTTTTCCTTAAGAATGGCTGGTCCTGGATCCTAAATCTTATCAAACAAGCAACAGCTGGCTTCGGTGAGCCCTAGGGGCAGCCAGATTAGAGTCACAGTTTGGTTTTGCCTGGGACTCTCCAAGCCCAGCATAAGTAGCAGCCATCTCAGATTGCTTTACAGCTGCGGCAGGGTGCCCTGGGAAAAACAAAGGTGGGGACTGATCTTGACCGACACCACCCAGGTAACCCCAGGGCCACCCAGTGAACAGCTACAGACCACGTTGGAGCACCACCACCCTGTCCCTACACAGCTGATCCTCCATAGAGGGTGAAGGTTGGTGGCTCATGGTCACAGCCAGTCCTTGTAGCTGACTGGCCTGGGTATATCTCTTCCATTGATCTGCCAACAGCAAACAAGGCTCAGTTACAAGATGAGGGTGTACTCAGCACACATGAAGGGTGCAACTCAAGTACCCAGCTTGGGTGATGGGGGTGGCTGTGCTATGGAACCCTACAGGACACCTACTGCATTAGGCCATGCTGCCAAGACATGGCATCAAAGCAGCTCTACCTACTACATAGAAACAAACACAGGGAGGCTGACAAAATGAGGATACAAAGAAACATGGCCCAAATGAAAGAACAGATCAAAACTCCAGAAAAAGAGCTAAATGAAATGGAGATAAGCAATCTATCAGAGCATAGTTCAAAACACTATTAATAACAATGCTCAAGGAACTTAGTGAGGACCTCAGAAGCATAAAAAAGACCCAGTCAGAAATGAAGGATATATTAATTGAAATAAAGAACAATTTACAGGGAAACAGCAGTACACCGGATGAATCCAAGAATCAAATCAATGATTTGGAACATAAGGTAGCAAAAAACAACCAATCAGAAAAACAAGAAGAAAAAAGAATCCAAAAAAAAGTGAGGATAGTATAAGCAGCCTTCTGGGACAACTTCAAGTTGTCTAACATGTATGTCATGAGGGTGCTAGAAGGAGAAGAGAAAGAGCAAGAAACTGGAAATCTATCTGAAAAAACAGTGAAAGAAAACTTCCCTAATTTGGTGAAGGAAATAGGCATGAAAGTCCAGGAAGCATAGAAAGTCCCAAACAAGATGAATGCAAAGAGGCCCACTCCAAGGCACATCATAATTAAAAGGCCAAAGGTTAAAGATAAAGAGAGACTTTTAAACGCAGCAAGAGAAAAGAAGTTAGTTACCAAATGGTTGTCAGATAGGAGGAGAGAGAGGGAATACTGGTGAAGAGGTGAGAGGTTAAGAAGTACAAATAGGTAGTTACAGAATAGCCATTGGGATGTAAAGTACAGTATAGGAAATGGAGTAGCTAAAGAACTTATATGCATGACCCATGGACATAGCAATGGTTGGGGCATTGCCTGTGGGAGTAGGGGGCACTGGGTGCAGGGGGGGGAGGGGAAAAATTAGGACAACTGTAATAGCATAATTAATAACATATAATTTAAGAGAGAAAAAAGAACCTAAAGAAAAGATAAAATGACTATGGAACAATTGTCAAAGTGGGCAAAGGACATGAGGAATTACATAGAGCACATAATTGATACAATTAATAAATTTATTAAACTCTGTCTCTGTCTTTGGTGAAACTAGTGTAAGTGCTGTTGATAGTTTGATTAGAATTAAAATTCAGGGTAGAATGGCACTGCCTTGGTGATGTAACCATGAGGCCTGTTCTTAGTTGGAAAGAAATGTGCCTCGATACTCTGTTGCGCACAATGTTCTGTCTACATGTAAAAAGTTAAAACTTTAGGAATATTAACTGTTTTTGCTTTCATACATTTGCACAGAAAGAGCTGCTAAACTGAACACCTATTTGAGAAATGTAAAACAATTATTTTTAAAAATCATTAGAAATTTTCTGAAAGTTTCAGGGATGGACCAAAAATCAAAAATCAATCAATATAAAATTGAGTACTCCTATTTATTTAACACAGAATTAAAGAACATGGATTGAGGAACACAAATGTCATGCATTGTGTTAGAACACAAACTCTGAATAACTCTTGAACATAAAAAATTTTGAAACTAGAGAAATTTCATGTTATGAAATTGTCTGGAATAAATTTTTAATAAGAAAAAAAGCCTGTGTGCACGAAAATCTAGTGATATATCTGCCCAAGCTAATTTTAACTTTTGTATTTTATAATATCATTAAATAACACAATTGAATAAAACTGTAAAATTACTTCTGATGTATAAGACAAACATCCCAGAATTAAACTAGAATGTGAAAACTGAAGGTAAAAATTGGCAGGTATGTAGTAAGCTACACACCACGATGGAATCGAGTGGGCAAGGACAAACGGCATGTATGGGTGAGAGAGGCAAAAAATCTAAATATTATGAACATGAAGAAAACAGAAATCACAGATTAGAGCAATACTTTATTATAATCATAGTCCTTAAAGTTAGAAAAGCAATGCTGAATAAGATAGAACTTCACAGTAGGAATAGTCCAAAATGTTAAATAAAGCCTTACAAATAAAAGGGATTGATAAACACATTCAACATTAATGCTACTTTTAACATTTTAATCTCCAGAATCATATCTAAAAATCTTTTCGAGCCTGTTCTTTTGTAATGCCCCATCCAAAAGCCCACCCCTTTCTATCATTTTAGACAGCATGGTAACACCTCTCGTAAAATTATTTTGTTTTGCTAGCGGCAGTAATTAAATTCCCAGTGACTCTAAAAGGCACCTTCTTTCTGTAAGTCTAACTAAGAATTCTGTAAGCAACAACCGAATAAGCCTTCCCAGGCATTCTGGAGGGATTTTGTGACCTATCTCTGTATCTTGGTAGAGTAGTGCTTTTACTTTTTCTTGTTAAGTCTAGCATGATGTGGTGAAACAATGGCCCACAAGGGAACTATGCATATCTTGGGGACTACAACATTAAGTTTAAAATAATTTTTTTCAATTTATTTAGAAATACTAAAAAATGAACACCTCTTTCCTCCCAAAATGTTAGAAGGAAAAAATTCCACAAAGACCTTCGCTTGCATTGCTCTGCATTTACGCACTATTTCATCTTCATCTTGTAAAATGAGACCTTATCCAACTTTTCTGGTGAGAATTAATGAGAACATTTCAAGTTTGCATCATGCTTAACAATTTACAGAATTATTTGGCACTCATATTCTTTTCGTGCCCAGTAGTTCAGTTTCACGACTTTGAAGCACTCAGACCTGATTTGGCTAAAAGGCTGTCTAAAAAACCTTAGCCTTGCTCTTCTGTGATGTATTATGATGAAGCCAAATGAAAAAACAAGGTTGAAGCCTCATTAGCACTGGCCCGCGTTATTTTTCTTTGCATTACAAAGCCCAGTAAAACACCAGCAAAACCACAAACCAATGTGCATCGATTGAAATGGGTATTTTAAAATGATGTCAGCATCATGGCGAAGTGAGGCAACCCCTTTATATCTGCCCTTAAATCTGCAACTAGTCTGACATCTAGAAACAAAGCTTCCTCTGCTCAATACACGGAAAGGTCCGCACGTCAGCAGCTCGGAAGCTGGGCGTCCTGGAATGTGTAGGGAGGCAGGTTGTGAGGAAGGGCGGCGGCAGGCCCACTGCTGCAGTTCTCCAAGGGCAAGGCTGAACCTACAGCCCCAGCAAACGCAGTACCGGTGAAGGAGTCGCCGTGCGGCTCTCAAACCACAGCCCAGCAGCACTGCCTCCCGCCCAGATCCAGACCCCACCCCGGGGGACAGCAGTGCTCCCACCACCACAGACCAGAAGCAGCAGCAGAGACGCGGCTCAGCCACCCGGCCACAGCGCAGTGCTGCCACTGACCACAGGGAACGAGGTAGCACCTCGGTGGACTCACGGACTGGGACCCCTCAACTGGCCACATCTCTCTGCCACGAGATGGTGCCCCGAGACCCAGACGACTGGATATAGCACTGCCATTCCCACGTCCAAATGTCCAAGGCGAAGCCTCCCACACCTGGACTTTCCCTCTGCCCTGAGGCTTAAGGAGGAGGAGTAGGAAAACAAAAACTGCACCATTGCACTTTCTGCTGGAAAAGAAAGAGCTTTAATTATCAACCTGCTGAATTGTGAAAAGCAAAACATTCCCAAATAAGGAAAGTGTTCACTATAAATATGCCAGCAGAGGAACAACCAACCCATCAGGCAGCCTGAACCATCACGGGAACAGTCACGCAGAAAGAAAAGGACAATTCTCCAGAAAGAAACTCAAAGTAACAAAAACCTGTGATGTAAATCATGGAGAAATCAAAATACTAGTCATGAAGAAGTGCAGCAAGATAAAAAAGGTGTTTTTTCCCCCCATAAGATGGCTCTGGTAGTGCTTAGTTGTCTTTAACTTCATTTGAAAAAATGTGTTTTGACAGCTGTACATCAGCGTGCATTTAAAAAAACTTATCAAAATTAGTGAATTTCTGTGTAGCCATTTTATATTGAAGGTGGAAGAAAATATGCAATATTTTCTACATATTATGCTTTATTATTTCAAGAAAGGTAGAATTGCAACTAAAAAGCAAAAAAAGATTTGTGCAGTGTATGGAGAAGGCTCTGTGTGACTGATCGAATGGGTCGAAAGTGGTTTGTGAAGTTTTGTGCTGGAGATTTTGCATTGGACGATGCTCCAGGGTGGGGTAGACCAGTTGAAGTTGATAGTGATCAAATAGAGACATTAATTGAGAACAATCAATGTTATACCACGCGGGTGATAGCCGACATACTCAAAATTTTCAAATTCATAAAGTTATTGGTGAAAATGAAAAATCTGTCTTTTATTTTATCGAAAAAACTAAATGGATTTTTCGGCTACCCAAAAGGCAATTAAATGAACTCAGAAATAAAATTAATGAACAGAAGGAGTACTTTACCACAGAGATGAAAGCTATAAGAAAAGAAACAAACTGAAATTCTAGAGCTAAAGAACTCAATAAATAAGATGAAGAATATATATTTTAATAACAATGACACACAATGAAAGATAGTTGCTATTTCAAGACTCCCTATCATTGGTGACTAATCATCAATCATTCAAGTGCTGGCAAGATATACAGACATGAATAATCTTCATTTTAAAAATTCAAATATTAAATAAATAAATAAAATTCAAATATTTGATTAATTTAATTTTTAGAAAATGTACAACTGCTCAGCAAGACAGTTTATAAAAATTGAAATAAAAATGCTATAAGTGAAAAAGGAACTAAGGATATTTCTCATTTAGGATTACAAAAATTTTCACTTAAAAACAAATGAATTCTTTTAGTGTTATGCTTATTTAATTCAAAAAAAGGATTTATCTCTGTTTCACTTAAATAACAAAATCCATATATGATTAAGTATTTGGATGTCTATCATTCACTTACGCTTCAAGAGTGAAAAAATTGCGGTGCAGCAAAACTTTTAAATTGTTATGAACCATCGCCAAAGTAAAGCCCATTAGAAAGTAAGCCAAAGCATCTCCAAGTACACCGCTGGTTATTAGCCAATAATATTTAATTTCTAAAATCTAATTTAAATTCAGCCTTTCAAAAAAATTAAAATCTGTCACTTTAGTCACATTTATTGAATAAATGATAGGTATCTCTTAAAAATGAGAAATACAAGGACTTTAAAATGATTGTAAAATTTCTGTCTTTATGTTGGTACAAACAAGACTTTAGAGCATTAGTCAGTTAAGCAACTCAGAATTTCACCAAATTAAACACAAAAGTCATATCGGAAATCTGAAACCCAAGTTAGTTAATAACTAACTTTGATTAAGTAGGTTGAAGTCTGTGGCCTTGAGATAGGAATCACTAAGTTTTCCCTCTAAGTAGAATTTCTATGGAGTAAAAAATCATCAGAATTTCTAACACAAGGCATCTCCAGGACTGGCCTCATATTGAGAGGGCTGAGTAAAGATCTGTTCTGCTGTCTCTGCAGGAGAAGTTCAGTGCTGACCTCAGCTAGCCTCTCGTTAGTCCTGTGAAGATTGTAAAAAACAAATGCTTAGTATTTCATTTTTCCCTAAGTGAGTTGCATTTTTTTAAGTTGCCACCACCAACAAATGGAATTTCCCATTAAACAGCATTTTAACACCGATAATGTATGAGAACAGACCTACTAAATACAAGTGTAGGTTCTAAATTGTTCTAAGGAAGCACATATGATTCTGGGGCTGTGGAGGTTCCTAATAAACAAGTAATTCAAAGCAGGAAGGGGAGAGGAATGGCTCTCAATGATGTGCACAGCTTATCAAGTAATACTTGCTGTCTTCTGGAAGGGCTGTACTTAACAAGATTCTTGAGGATGCCCTTGGACATATTTAATAAGCCAGTTTAGAGATTTTTTAAAAAATCCTTCATAGACACTGTCAAGCATTTGCTTTTACCACCCCTATGCAATACACTCATTACCTTGGACATTTTAACCACTTGGCATGAGGCTTAAATTAACATCTAAGGGAGAACAAGATAGCCTAGCTGGTGATCAAAATGAACTGAAACAGCTCCAGAGGTAATTATAACATTGTTGTCAAGGGAATGGAGATGGGATCTGCCCTTTCTGTCTTCCACACAGCCCCTAGGACAAACCACCTTATTATTTTTAGCCACTTTGCCAATTATACTGCCCTTTACCCCTATGTTAATCTTTCCCTATGTAATTTGTATACTTTTACGCAGAGAAGATAGTTTGTCTCAAGGCGCCCTCTAGTGATGACAAAGATCACAAACAAGAAAGTAAACTTAACAAGTGCCAGAATGTGTCCAGTATCTAACCCTTTGGATCTAAGTTGTTATCTTCCAAAAAATATAGTTAAACTCGTTAATATTTCTATTTAGGGGAATTCCAACAAACACTTTTATAATAATATCACTGTACAAAATGTAAATCTTCAAAAACATTTAGCTTAAAGACTAGTAGATCAGGTTAATGATATGAAAATACCAAGAGGAAAGAAAAAATAAAGTCATGTAAAACCAAAAACAGGGGAAAGATGCAAACTGTCTGGGATGAACATTTGAACAATAAGTTCATTTACCATTATAATTTTCCAAAATTATACTACTTAGTGAACTTCCACTTCCTACTTGTCCCATGAACCTGCTAGATAAAAATTATGCTTTAGGAACTAACTAATGAGGTAAATTTATTTTCTCTCATTCTGTATTTTGACCTACTTGTTTAGTTTATTTGCCAATGACTTTCTACCTTTTTCTTATTTTTCGAGCACTTTTTTTTTTTTTCAAAAACTTCTACTCAGCCTGAAGTTCTGATGAGTTCAGTCTGGTTCTCCTTCATTTGCCCAACCACGAGACCCGGACCCAGTCCTCTACCCTTCTCTCCTGTTCCATGCCGTAGAGGCTAACCTCTTGGAATCTGCATCAAAACTTGATGCCCTTGCTGTGTAATTTTTGGTTGTGAGGCACTGACAACCAAAGAAAAAGGTGGAAAGAGAGAAAGGCTGGGGCATTTTCCTCTCCACTCCCTGCCTTGCCAAGGTTCTGGTGGAAAGGTAGGTGCTCACCTCCGCAAAAGCAGTTCCCTATTACAGCTCTTCTTTCATGGTTCCTGCTCCCTCCAGGCTCTGGAACCTTGGTTTTTCGTGACCTACCTGGATGCCTAGGAGTGGGAATGGCTTCTGACTAGACTCATCTCTGAGTGCCCGCCATCCCCTTATTGGTTCCCTCATTGCTGTCCACACCCCTGTGAATAAGTCCCATTGTTAAATTTGCCTCCATTAAATTTATCTAAATGGACCATTTACTGATAATGACCCTGACTGATACATGCAGTTAACTTTTTTCCTAACCAGGATCAGTTTAGAAATATTACAGGCCTTTGAAAATTTTTTAAAGTATATTTTATTGATTATGCTATTACAGTTGTCCCTTTTTTTTCTCCCCTTTCTCCCCCTCCATCCTGCACCTCCTTCCCTCCCTCCAGTATCCCTCCGCCTCCACTTCCCTGCCCAGTTCATGTCCCTGGGTTGTACCTATCAGTTCTTTGGCTTTTCCATTTCCTGTACCATTTTAACCTCCCCCTGTCTATTTTGTGCCTACCAATTATGTTTCTTATTCCGTGTACCTCCCCCCCCCCCCATTTTCTGTCCTCCCCCTCCATGTGATCTTAATTTCTGTGATTCTGTTCCTGTTCTAGTTGTTTGCTTAGTTTTTCTTTTCTTGTTTGTTTTTTTTTTTTAGGTTCAGTTGTTGATAGTTGTGAGTTTGTTGTCCTTTTACTGTTCATAGTTTTGATCTTCTTTTTTTTAGGTAAGACCCTTTAACATTTCATGTAATAAGGGCTTGGTGATGATGAACTCCTTTAGCTTTATTTTATCTGGGAAACACTGTATCTGCCCTTCCATTCTAAATGATAGCTTTGCTGGATAGAGTATCATGAAAAGCAAGGACCTACAAACCTAGATTATTCTATCCTTTATAGTTTCTTATGCCTACTTGAGATTTGAAGGATCCCATGGAACTCCTCAAGAAAAGAATAACAACCAACATCCTGAGGGCAAGGAAAATGAGAGAAGAAAAACACCATATAAAAACAAGCAACAAGTGCTTGAACCCAGTTATGAAAACATAGTAAAGTCATTTCAAGAACCCTCAAGGCCACTGAATTTCTTATGATGTTCATTTTGATAGCTCTGAGTGCTCCTCGGTAGTTGAAGCTTCACATAATCCTCCTGAAAGATATTGTAAACCTCTCCAAAGTGAGATTTTTAAATAAACATACAGGTTTATTAGGAACCTCTGATGCTGCCTCTCAGCTCTCACTGGTGCTAATCATGGGAGAGAGAGGAGAGGGACAGAACACTTCCCTTCCAGCTACAAACCCTCCACAGGCAAGTCCTTATGTGTTGTCGTTTACATAAACACTGCCCATGTAAAACTGACCATCAATCACAAAATGCCGGCTAATGCTTAAGGTATTCAGATATGTCTTCTCAAATTTGAGTTTCTGTAACTTAAAAAAAAATTGATTAAATTGATCATTGTTATTTCTATTTTGATATTTTTCATTTTATTTCCTAAAAATACAGTAAGCAACATCACATGTCAATCATCATTCACTAGAAGAAATAAATTTTAAGTAAAAAGATGACTTGTAGCTTATTATGGCAATTTCTCTAGTTAAGAAAAGAATGACATTAGCAATTCTTTAAATCAACTTTGCATAGTTATTAAAGAACTTCAAGGATTAAAATTATTGAGATTTTGGAAGGGAAAACATTCAATTTTCTGGGAACACTGTACTACAGCTGTTGATATTATTATGATAGCATTTAGGTAGATGTCATGGCAACCATAATGGAATCCTTCATTAATGTCCTGGAACACCCAGGCAATCCAGGAAGCAAGGGGAATGAGTCATCAGGCGGCATGCTCCTGTTGTGAGTCAGGAAAATACCAACGCTCTCATTCAGCGTTGTAGGGACATCACTATAAGGGACATAAAATACAGCCACTATGTGAACTTTTACAGTTTCCACAAGAGCAAGGCGTTGGCTTCATTAAATATTTCTGTAAGTCTATTTTGATTGACTTTGAGACCGATTTTTCCTTTGTGTTATTGTGCAGCCTTTACTTCTCTTCTTTTTTATCTTTTAGGCAATTTGCAACATAGTCTTCACTTTCATCTTACGGATGCAAGGTCCACAAGAAAGCAGAATACTCCTTTTTGGCTGCCTTACCAGTGTTGTTTGAAAGCAAGAGAACAGATTGAAATTAATGACTAAATGAGAGCGTTTTGGGCTTCATTTACTGGTGTAATATCTCACAAAATCTAAAATTGGCAGGACTAGAGAATTCAAACCCAGAGTTGTGGTGTAAGCTCCTCTGCTTTGCATATTGTGTAAAATCTGTAAAATCAGAATTAATTGCCTAACGGCCTGAAACAGGGGAGTAGCCACAGTGTGCTAAGTTCAAAGATTTATTTTAATAAAAGGAATTAAAAATAGGCAAATGATAACAGCTACTCTGAAAACTCACCAGAAAAGTTCTTGCTATGTAAACCTTTCTTAGCATATTTTTGTTTAACTCTTTCTTACTGTTTCATGTGTAGTGTGTGTAAATAAAAGAGAAGAGAATTTTGTCGACTAAATATATACTAAATTCTACTGAGGTTGGGGAAAAATTAATGGAAGAAAGCAAAAGTTGTTTCATAGTTAAAAAAATATTGGAGGAAAGAAAGGCCCTCTCCCTTGACTCGGCAAAGTTAGTCTCAGCTGTGCTAGCACTGCTTAGAATTTCGTGTTTGAACTCTTGACCATCTAAAAGTATCTACCGATATAGTTGCCAATAGTTTCACACATAAACCAACTTGCTGCTTGTTTTCCCAGTCTTTGATAGAGCAGGTTCTCTGAGGTATTTATATTCAATTTCTTTATTGAAAGAAAACCACAGTATGTCTGCAGAAAGTTTACATACTTTCGCTTAGCTGAAAAGAAGGGTGACCTTTCTAAAGCCACAAAGGTTCCAGAGCCCTTTTTTTTTAGTGGCTAACAAATCCATTTCTTCTCATACTAATCAGTCTGTTGACATGAGATTGTACACTGTCAAACTGGTTCCACCTCATTTCGTGACCTTCGTTCTCTCATGTGTTTGCAGTGCGGCCCGGCCCGGCCCGGCCCGGCCCCGTAGAGAAAGGCACGGCGCTGCAGGTGGCGTAAGGTTCAGTTTGATTAAAACCTGCTCTTTGATGCTTATTTCTTAAACTTTTAGACATCAGTTTTAAGTTTAAATTCACATTCTATTCTTAGAAAACTTTATGTATGTACTTTAGCCTATTTAATATAATTATTCTTACTGTGAACAAAATTTTAACTCATAGAATAAAGGGAGCACTGGAAACAGTTTCTATTAGTGATATGGAAATAAAATTGAATTCTCTACTTGATGGTGCTTCGTAACTTTCTCGCCACTGGATGGGGAGAGGGAGGCAGCAGGAATTCAGGACTCCCAGACCAGCATTCTTGCTCTGTCATTAGTAGTGTCATGTTGTACAAGTGTCATTTTGAATGCTACCTCTCATGGCCTCATTTTCTCTCCCTGTCAAATGAGGGAGTTGGCTTGGATAATTCTAAGATTCTATTCATTCCCAATATTCCTTGATTACTTTTATGATCTCAAGATATTTGACACAGGAAGTCATTTTTGGATTTTGACTTATATTTTAAAATAACATTTACCACAATTTAATGATACTTGATGCTCTTCCTTTCAACGTCAAAATGTTTTTTCTTATTATGTAATCTTTAAAATATCTCTTGACTAAGAAGCAAAGCTACTATAATCCCCATTTTTCAAATACAGAAATACAGGGAGTTTCACTGTGTGACCAAAGGGAACAAACCCAGAGCCACTGAGTCCTGTTTCCTGGTGTCAAGCCTTGCTGTTGCCAGTTATTGGAGCCTGAGTCTGGACTGTCACTAGCAGAGTGAGGATAGTTCAGCTCATCCATCAGGGAGACTGTAGTTAAGCCTCCAGATACTAGCTCTTGCTGTATCCATAAGAAAAACTATCCGTGGAAGTGTCAGCCTTTCGAGAGGCATCTACAGAACAGAGAATGGTACTCCAAGTTAAATTAAATTAAATCATATCTAATTAAGTCATTTTAAAAGGTGACCACAGAATGTCAACATTTTGTGGAACTACCGTATCTTCCCAGTGACACACGCTGGGTTGTGTTCCTGGTATTATATCACATGTAACATGTTGTTTCAAAAGTGGTCAAAACATACGGAATACAGTAGTAAAATGAGTACTGGGCTGAGTAAAGGAACAGTATACCATTTTACATGGCAACATGATCTTTTATTTCATTTGTTCAGCAAAGGGAAATATATCACTTAGTTTTCCTACTCTTCCTGGTTGCCCCTTCATGCTGCTGTTCCAATATTGGGTGGAATGACTAAAGGGGGAGGAATTCCACAACTTTGCATACAGAAGGCCTTTCTCTGGGTTGTGCTTGTTAGTCCTCTTGGTAAAAAGGGATAACAAAGACTCCAAGAAATGAACAGACAAATGAGAGAAGTAAAGAGTTCACAAAAGAAGAAATTCAGCTGTTTAACGCATGGCGGGAAAAGGTTTCATTTCACTAGTAATCAAATACATGCAAATAGAAACTCTAATGAGAGGCTATTTAGCAAAGTGTTTGGTTCTTTGTGTTTTTGTATGATATACTCAGCAACGGCATCAGTGTGACTGCTGCTCTCTGGTATGTTGCTCGTCGCACTGTAAACCCATTCAGCTCTGTTAAAAAGAAAATTGGCAGTGCTACAAATCAACGTGCTCATCACAGGGCTATTTCATACCAAAAAGGAGAAACTGAATAAATGTCCAACATCATGTTAAAGTGTGGCTCATCCTCGCCAAAACATTGTGAAGCTGTTAAAAGTTATTTTTTGAGTGTTTCTAATCATAAAAGAAAATACATGTTATCATGTAATGTGAGAAATCAGGTTATAAAAACTATGACACAACCATGAAAATAAATAGTTTATTTTAAAGATTTAAAAATAAAGTTATCTCTAGAAAGAAAAAAAAAAAACCCTGTGGAAAAAAGTATTCTAAATGTTAATAGTTGGCTTTGGACTAGGAACTCTTCTTTTTACTTTTCTGTATTTTCAATATATTTATATTGGTCACTTAAGACTTTTATAATAAAGAGAAAAATGTAAAAAGAAGGCAAAAACTTAACTTTTTTCATTATAACCTCCTTTTAAAAACATTGCCTAAAGGAAAAACTGAATTACCTGAATTTCATCTCTCATCACTCTTATCTTTGTTTTCCTGTTTCACATACTATCTTCACCTATATTAAATAGATAATTAATCTATTTACCAAAACACAAGGAAATGTTTCTAACAGCTTCCTTGGAAGTTTTATATGATTATGCCCTAATAAACAACTCTGTTTATATTCTTTCCAGTTTACTTTAACTCCATTTAAAATTTGAATCTCTATCTCACAAGCTAGAACTTCTTTTTGAAATTTAGTTGAGTGACCATATTGTTATTTTTCAAGAAGAAAGGAAAATGGTAAAAAAAAAAATTGATGAAAGTTGGTACTATTTAGTCTTCAAAAAAGAACAGTATGGCCTTTATCAGAGGAATTTCCAGTATTAAAAAAAAAAAAACCCAGAGGAAAAAATGATGGGTATTTTGTGGGGAAAAAATTCCTTTTCCATAAAACCTGTCAAGGAATAGAATTGTACAGTAAGTCTGGACTATCACGCACTGTGAATGATTTGCATGAGACAGCATAGCATTGGGTTGGATCTGTATGATAACACCTAAAATCAAAACCAAGTAGATATACTTAATTAAACAGATTTTGAAAGACCAGTGAAGAGGTGTCCGCAGGATCCCTCAACAGATCATGGTGGAGGGGAAGAGAAATGGCCTCCACGTTTCATCCCTGCAGCTCCTGCTGATTCTTTTCTCCTCTTTTTTCTTAAAATACTCCCTGAATTTGTGACTTGTGTTTGGACCATACAGTGTCTCCTTGGTGATAAATTTGATTAATTCTACTTGAATGTCAACAACTTCTCCACTCTATGAGCTGTTCTTTAACATGTTTCCGAGAACAAAAAATGTCAAAAAATGGTGCAAACTTGTTTTATTCTTAAATTTTATACTCAAATTAAAGATGAATGATATGATCTCTATTACGATAGTTATTGTTAGCTCCCAGCACATGGATTTAGCAGCCCACTGTTTATCCTCTTCTCCTAGGACTCATCATTTTTCCTACATTGCCACATTGAAAGCTCACAGCCCTGTTAATGCTCACGCCCTGTGTATTTACACATTCCATTCATCCTGCTCACCCATTATGGATCTTTTGCCATCTGGTAGAAAAATAGGGTGGACACCACATGGCAGTTTTGAAATTTCTGGAGGTAAAATGAGGTAGTTTTCATCAGGGGAAATTTTTTAATTCAGTTTTTTGTTCTTTCATGCATATTTTGGGGTCCCTTTGTCCATTGTTGAGAAGCTGTCCCCCCATCCCCGCACCCCCTTGCTCTGGTCCCCTCTTCCACTGCTTTCATACCTGGTCTTCCACAGGTCACCTCAGTTGGTCTGTAGGTGGCAAGCAACTCCTGCTCCAGCTCCCCCACCCCTGGTGAGCTTTGGACAGATCATTTAACCCTGGTTTTATTGCCATTATCAGTAAACATGGGGCTACAGTAAATATTACTTCTATACCCTCTAGCTATAAAATCTTATGGTTATTGAATGTGAAATTTGGGGAGCATTGTGGATTATCCCGAATTTTACATTAACTGATAATACATCAGTTTTACTCTGCCCCTATGGTAAACTTCGGTTCATATATTTTATGAATACCATCACTTTTTTGATACCCTCAGGGTTTTGTTTTGTTTTGTTTTTTTAGATATTATTTATTTATTTGTAGAGAGAGGTGAACGGAGAAAGAGAGGGAGAGAAACATCAATGGATAGGTTGCCTCATGCACACCCCCAGTCGCATACACCCCAACCTGGGGCTGGGCCTGAAACCCATGAATGTGCCCTGACAGGGAATCGAACGGGCCACCTTTTGTTTGCAGAAGAGCACCCAACCCACTGATCCACACTGGTCAGGGATACCCTCAGGATCTTAAAAAGAAAAAGAATTGTAAAAGTCAATGGGGGAAATAACAGCTTAGTGCGGAAAGAGGGGAAAGCTTCTTTTTGTTACTGAAGCACCATGTCACATCCTCTGACTCTGGCTGTGTGATGCAAAAACCCAGGTGGGAAAGACGGAAGAGGACAAATTTTGTCTTTGTCTTATTTCTCAGTCTCTGCTAGACAAATGGAGAGGGGATGTTAGGTAGCAAAGAGTGGATGTGAATAAGAACACAGAATTAACAAAGCCCTCTTCGAAATCTTCGTAAATTGTGCTTTACTGTAATAGAAATGAAGCAGATTTTACAACAATTCAATGACCTATAATAAAATTAAACACAAAATTATTTTTATTGATTAAATTCATGGCAAACTAAGAGTCAAATGATAAAATTAATGAAAATATAAGTTTTTTATGAATAAAGTAATAACAATTATCCTTAATATCAAACTTTCATCAAAGGATGAAGAAAAAAATCAGCATGAAACTAGTTAAATGGAGGTATCAGAAAACATACATAATGCTTCTGTGCATGGTAATAGCAATAAATTAATTCAACAGAGGAAGAGTGAGCAAACTGATAACTAGGGTTTTCCTATTATGAAGAGTGAATATGCTGATAGGTGAGCCTATAGCAATATTTAACCGTAAGTTACTATTATTTTCCTATAATTCAAATTCTAATTTAAGCTAATATTCATGATTAACAAATTTTATATTTTTACTAGTGATATTCAACCTTGTCTGACAATCAGAAAAATACAAATTAACAAACAATAAGATACCATTTTTTTGAAGTTGTAATGATAATTATTTTATTTAAAAAATAACAACCTGCCCTGGCTGGTATGGCTTAGTTGGTTGGAGCATTGTCCCTTAACACCAAAATTCTGGGGGTTCGATTCCCAGTCAGGGCACATCCCAGGTGGAGGCATGTGGAGAGGCAGCCCATCAATGTTACTCTCTTTCTCTATCTCCCTTCGTCTCTCTAAGATCAATTTAAAACATGTTTTAAAAATTTAAAACAATCTTTAAAAATTTAAAACAATCTTTAAAAATTAAAAAAGAAAACAACCAGTGTTGGCAAGTGAAAGGAAAAAAGCATTCTTCTCCATTGTTGGCAGAGGCAATTGCTACTCTTTTTTGAAGGGTAATTTAGTAGTGTGTTTCAAAATTTCAAATGTGTCATTCTTTTATCCCAACCACTTCACTTCAAGACTAGATCCTACAGGGAAACATGACATATAAACATACACACACATTCTAAGAACATTTATTATATATTACTAAGTATATAAAATATACAATAGGTCATTGTATGTATATATATATATATATATATATATATATATATATATATAACATGACATAGATGTTAAGGATATATAATATACATATATACGATGTTCATACGAGATCTGTCCAGGAAAAATCCAACCATCGTTAATATAATGAGAGTGGTTTGCACAACATCAATGTAACCTGGAACCCAAGGACAGTGCACTGGAATGCCCATGTGTGAACAATGATGACTTCACCATACTAGTCAGTGGGGGCGGTAGATGCTGTTGAGCAAACATGTGCACTATGTGGCCATCACATTCAAAATGACTGAGCGAGTAGAGCAACAGATCTGCATCAAATTTTGCATTAAGCTTAAACATTCCTCCGTGGAAGCTATTTAGGTGATTCAGAAGGCCGCAGCTATGGGCAACTGGTGATTGGTAGCTTCCTCACAACAATGTGCATGCAGAAATTTTGGTGAAACTTCAAATCAACCAGGTGACTCAGCCCCCTTCAGCCTAAATTTGGTGCTCTGTGACTTCTGGTTTTACCACAAACTAAAATCACCTTTGAAAGGGAAGAGATTTCAGACCATTGATGAGATTCAGGAAAGTACAGTGGGGCAGCTGATGGCGATTGGGAGAACTGTGTGAGGTCCCAAGTTGCCTACTTTGAAGGGGACTGAGATGCCATTTTCCTATATACAATGTATCTTGTATCTTCTTCGATAAATGTCTCTTTCATATTACATGGCCGAATACTTTCTGGACAGACCTCGACATATAAATATGTTATATATGCATACATACGTTAAGGACATTTATTACAATATTACATACCAAAAATTTGGAGGTAGTCCAAATACCTATCAATAAGGAAGTAAACTGTTATACCCACAAAACAGTGTAGTATGCAAACACTGGGGAAAATGAGGTTAGGTCTGGTCTACAGTATACTGATCATTTCAAAATTGAAGTGTGTTTAAAGCATTTGGTTTGATGTCATGTCTTCAGCAAATTTTGTCAGAATACTTTTAATATCTGCTGAGTTACAAAAGGAAGTTATATACTATACTGGTACTCTACTTTGTTACCATCAAAATTGCTAGTTATTAGATTTTTGTGTTTTGTTCCCAACATGTGAGTGGTCAAATATTGAATCCTCAAATTAATCTAAAAGTCGAGGGATTTCACAAAATGATTTGTTCCATATCTTACATAAATATTTGAGTATATTGAGTAAAACATATTAAAACACATCAAGGGATCAATCTGCTAAATCAGAGGTTGACAGACCTTTTCTGTAAAAGACCAGATAGTCAATATTTTAGGCTTTGTGGACCATTGAGTCTCTGAAATGTCACAGACAATAGATAAATTAATGGGTGTGGCTGTGTTCCAATAAAATTTTATTTACAAAAACAGGCAGTGCCCTGGATTTGGCCTGTAGGCAATTGTTTGCTGACCCCTGCACTATAAGCCAAGGTGGTGCTAATACAGTGAATCGTCTTTTTAAAAGTATCCTTCATGGATGCCTTTATCATTTTTTTTAAAGGAGAATATATTTCAATATGCAGCACACCAAATTGTTCAACAGTGACTTCATATTATATAATTTACAAAAATTCAGTTTATAAAGTAACATTATCTGCATATTTCCTCATTTATTACTCTTACACAATTTTTAATGTGATTAATTACTATGTATGTTCGAAACAGTCTAGAATTGGATGATTTTAATCAAGTAAGAAATCCTTCTGTGGTCTTTGTAAGCAGGAGAAAAATGATAATTAGGTTCTATAATATTATATGCCTAGAAAAATTTCACGGGCACTTTTAGTTGTATAATTTTTGACTTTATTTTTTAATACCTGATCTGGTATTTTTTAAAACCATGTACTACCACAGGTATGTAATTAAAAAAACTTTTTAAGTATTACAAAAATAGTTCATAATTGCTATGAAAGGATTGAAAACCATAGCTAAATAAAAAGAAAAATAGATCATCCACAATCATCCCATTTAGCTACGGCAGCCTTAAAAGAACTATCTATACTCATTCATTCTTTCCCTTCCATGCACTCTTGAACCCACTCTAGTAATTTTCAGTCCCACCTCTTCTCCAGAATTGTTTTCTCAAAGTTGCCACTGTTTTCACTTTAATAAATCTAGGCACAGTTTCTTAGACTTCATTTTACACAATCTATCAGCAACATTTGACCCAATGGAAAACGCTCTTCTAAGATACGTTCTTCATTTTGCTTTCAGGACTTCGTTTTCGGGGAGGGAAGCACAGTTAACTGGTTTCCTCCATCCCATCTCAATCCGTTTTGTGTGTTTCTCTCCATTCCGCCTTTTACACATTCATATATCCCAGGATTCAGTACTTGATCTTTTTTCTCATGATTTTTACTACCTTGTACATGCTAATGATCTTCAAATTTATATTCCCAACCCAGATATCTCTCCCTAATTCCAGACCTATATATCAAACTGCCTACTTGATACTTCTGTTTTGATAGCTATTGGGTATTGTAGATTTAAGATGTCCAACATTGAACTACTGATATCCTTTCTCATACCTGGCCTGTTTGAGTTAATGACAACTTTTCCAATTGTTCTGACAAAAACTTGGTGTCACCTTTTCTTACACCTCACATCTAATCTGTCAGCACATCTTGTCAGGTTACCTACAATATGTATCCAGAAGTCAATCACTCACATCTTCCAGACCCAAGCCACTGTCATCTGCTGTCTAGATTAGGATAATAGATGACTAATTGGTTTTATTCCTTTTTTCTTTCCTTTTCTTTCTTCCTTCTTTCTTTTGCTTTTTTCTCTTTCTCCCTTCTTCCCTCCCCTCTTTGCTTTTTTTTTTTTTACTTTCTTTGCATTAATTCTATTCTTTCCATCAATTTAAACACAGTGTTCCTACCAAACAATAAGTCAGATTATGCTGTTCCTCTGATCAAAACCTAATTGCCTCCCATTTCACTCAGAGTACATGTCAAATTCTTCCTCATACCTAGAAGGCCTTACATAATCTGTTCATCTCAGATCTCTGTCTCTGACTTGAACTTCTATTTTCTATCCCTTTCACTCTGTTCCAACCACTGAATTTCTCACTATTCCTAAATGCTCCAGGCATCCGTCTGTACTTGCTGTTGGTTCGCTCTGGAATGTGTTTCCCTCAGATATCCTTGTGGCACACTCTTTCCGTTCTTTTAGTTCTTTATTTAAAAACCACTTTTTCCCTAAGATTTTATTTATTTATTTTTAGAGAGAAGAGAAGGGATGGACAAAGAGAGGGAGAGAAACATTGATCAGTTGCCTCTTGAATGCCCCCATCTGGGGACCTGGTCTGCCACTCAGGCATGTGCCCTAACCGGAAATCGAACCGATGACCCTTCAGTTTGTGGGACAACGCCTAACGCACTGAGCCACACCACTGAGGGCAAAAAAACACTTTCTTAACAAGACCTTTCTTGACCAGCATAATATTTTGCTCACCCCTCCCTCCCACAATACATCAAAATTTTATTTCTCTGCTTTAATTTTTGTCCTCTAATACACTGTATATTTTGTATATTGAGTTTATTGTTATTGTGTATTTACTTCACTCTCATGACTAGGATTTTTGTCTATTCACTGCAATATCCTCAGTACCTAGAAAAGGGCCTAGCATACAGCACTACACAAATATTGACTGAGTGAATAGAGTTTCACCTATGTATATTGTTTTAGTCATTATGCTAATTCTCACTTAAACAAGATAACAAGTTTGATGAGGAATCATTCTGACAATTTTACATGTCAATTATGTGCATCTGAAATATTCTTTTTCAATCTTCCTAGTAAGCTCTAGCCTCCCCACGAATGGTTCTCCATTTAGGGAGAAAGGCCCAATATTGTGGTTACTCACTATTTTTTATTGATATTTATAGTAGTTTTATTTATGGTCAAATGGATCAAAGGAATAGCAAATTTCACTTATAGTTTATTAAAAAATTGAAAATATAATGGTGGTAAATTATTCCAGGACTTTAAAATTTTCAGGAGAAAGGTTACTTATCCCTTGATATCAGAAATGAAGACGAAGTTGGAATTTGTTGCTCATTTATACTAACAGAGCTGTGCTGCTCAGCAGTCTTCTCTGACAGAATGGCCTGCTCCTCTCATACGGTTTTGGGACTTAAGGCCTAGTGGACTTTCGAAGTCATAAGTGGGTTGACACCATCTTAAGCAGCACGGTTATTCTGGTGAGATGGGCGTCGATTGGTTGGCACTCTGAGGAATGTTCATTCAAGTCAGGTTGTCTCTGACAGGCTTTCTTTCAGAAGCAAGCGGTCTACATTGATTGGTGAGTGAGGCCTGTGGTCACTAATCAATTACACACAATAAAAACTGGTTCTGCTAGCTTCTTGTTACCATGGCTACCTGTTAGTCTTTTCCTAAGTTTGAGGCAACTCTAACCAAATGTTTTCTGTTAAAAGGTGCCTTCCACTGACTATGTTCAAAATGAAAACTATCTCATACTCTATAATTATGGACTTATTTTTTGAAGTTTGGGTCAAGAGAAATTATTTACTAATTAGTCTCCCTTTTTATCAGTTGCTTAGTGTTAGCCAAAAGAATTTTTTGCATAACTACATTTTTAAAAGAACATTGTTAGTTTTCTTTTTGTTTTTGGTACTCTTAGGGGTGCAGATTCAATTTCTAAAATAATAAATTCTCAGGGGAAATTTAAGTCTTTTTGTACAATTTTGTAGATATATGATGATATTGTTGTCCTTGCATTTAGTCCATAAAAAAGCATTTATAGGACTGTAGGTCAAGGTGGCAGCATAGTTAAATGCGACAATGGAATCTTCTCACAATCACTTCAAAATTACCAATAAACTACAGAACTATGATTGTAGTTCTGTGGAACTGCCTGGAATCAGGCTGAATGGAACTTCTACAACTAGGGATTTAAAGAAGAAACTACATTGGTAGGAAGAGTGGAGATGAGGACCACAGGGTGGTCCCACTTCCACATGTGGTAAATAAAAATAGGGAGAAGTATCGCAGCTGCAGAGGTCCCCCCCTGAGAAGCAAGGGGTCCCAGCCCCACACCAGGCCTCCCAGCCCAAGCTTCCAGAGCCATGAAGAAAATCCCCATAACTTCTGGTTGTAAAAACCAGTGGGAATTGTAGCTGAGCGAGACTGAAGGATTCTGGAGTCCCAGACAACTAGTTCTTTAAGGGCCCACATACCACTTACCTTGGACTCACTCCCTGTAAGCACCAGTGCTGGGACAACAGCTTGCAAGGAACTGGGGACATACTTAGAGGAACTGAATTGTCTGGCTGGGAGGGCAGCTTTCTGCCAGACAAAAGTGCTGACAGAGTCCACTTTTGTTGTTGTTGTTGTTGTTTATTTGTTTTTTTCCCAAGACCTACCCCTACAGAGCTGGCAGGTGGGTGTCATATCTGAGTCTCCATCAACCTGGCTAACAGTGTTCACCCTGCCCTGATGATTCTCTGAGACCCTGCCTCACCCAACTTCTGGGCCCATGCAAGCCATTTCCAGTGGAATTTCCAATGGTCTCTCTTGCCTCATGATTGGGACTTTTCCAAAATCTCTCAAACAAGTAGCATCTGGTCTCTGCATACCCTGTACCTCTTGCTAAATGGCCCCAGGCATGGCACTAGTGGCCTTGGTTCACAGCTTGGCCTCTCCTGGGCACCTCCAAGCCCAGCACAAGTAGTAGCCAACAGCAGATTCCTTTGTAGTTCGTACCAGGTGGCCCCAGGAAGGGCACAGGCAGTGGCTGACCTTGCATCTCCCAGGGGACCCCAATGCCAGTGTACCTGGTAGACAGCTTCAGATCACACCAGTTACAACTCAACCACCTCCATGAGTGACACACTCAAGGGCCATACTCAGAGAGCACCAAAGCCCCAGTGAAGTAAATCCTGGGTTGACTCCACACAGCAGTTCCTCCTCTGTGGTCACAGCTGGGCCTTGCAGTCAACTGTAGTCATTAAAAAAAAACAACAACTCCCAACAAATCAAAGCCCTGGACTAGATGGTTTCACAGGGGAATTTTATCAAAAATTCAAAGAAGAATTAACACCTATCTCTAAACTATTCCAAAAAATTCAAGAGGAGGGACAATTCCCAAGCTCATTTTGTGAGGCCATCATTACCCTAATTTGAAAACAAGGTAAAGACACTACAAAGAAAGAAAATTATAGGCCAACATTCCTGATGAACATAGATGCTAAAATTGTCAACAACATATTAGCAAACCAGATTCAGCAATACATTAAAAAGATCATACACCACGATCAAGTGGAATTTACTTTGGGGACTCAAGGTTGGTACAACATCAGCAAATGAATAAACATGATAGACCATATACACAAAACGAAGGATAAAAACCACATGGTCAGAGCAATAGATGCAGAAAAAGCATCTGATAAAATCCAGCATCCATTTATGATAAAAGAGTTCAGCAAAGTGAGACTAGAGGGGCCATTCATCAATGTAATAAAGGTCATATATGACAAACTAAGAGACAACATCATACTCAGTGGGTAAAACGAAAAGTGTTTATTTTAATATCAGGATGAGGACAGGGTTGTCCACTTTCACCACTCTTATTCAACATAAAGTTGAGTAAGAAGTCCTAGCCACAGTAATCAGACAAAAAAAGAAATAAAAGGCATCCAAATTGGAAAGGAGGTAGTAAAACTGTCATTATTTGTAGATGACATGATATTGTACATAGAAAACCCTAAAGGCTCCACCAAAAAGCTACTAAAGCTAATAAATGAATTTGGCAAAGTAGCAGGATACAAAATTAACTTTCAGAAATGAATGGCATTTCTATACATGGTAAGGAATTATCAGAAAGAGAAACTAAGAGAATAATCCCAATTACTATTGAAAAAAAAAAGATACCTAGGAATAAATCTTAAAAAGGAGTTAAAAGACCTTTACTTGGAAAACTATAGGCCATTGAAGAAGGAAATTGAGGAAGATACACATTTGTGGTAGTATATACCATGTTTATGGACTAGAAGAATTAACATAATTAAAATGTCCATACTACCCAAAGCAATCTATAGATTCAACACAATTCCTATTAAAACACCGATGTCATATTTCACAGAGCTAGAATCAATATTACAAAAATTTATGCAGAAACAAAAAAGACCTCGAGTAGCCTCAGCAACTTTGAGAAAGAAGAACAAAGTAAGAAGTATCACAATACCTGATATAAAACTATACTACAAAGCCATTTTTAAAAATTTATTTTTAGATATAGGGGAAGGGAGGGAGACAGAGAAGGAGAGAAACACTGATGTGTGAGAGAAACATCGATTGGTTGCCTCTCGCATGCCCACAACCGAGGACCTGGACCACAAACCAGGCATGTGCCCTGACCACGAATCAAACTGGTAACCTTTTGTTGTGTGGTTTAAAGGATCATGCCTGAACCATTGAGCCACACAGGTCAGGGCTACAGGTCATTTTAATCAAAACAGCCTGGTACTGGTATAAGAAGCATATAGATCAATAGAACAGAACAGAGAGCCCAGAAATCAACCCATGTCTATATGGTCAATTAATATTTGGTAAAGGAAGCAAGAGCATACAATGGAGTAAAGACAGTCTCTTCAAGATTAGCCAGAGAACATATAAGCATACATGCAAGGCCCATGGTCACAAATAACGATGTGGTGAAGGCTGGGGTGGAGCTCAGTGGAGGGGGGAAAAAGGGGGAAAATGGGGGACATCTGTAATAGTGTCAACAATTAAGTAAGTAAGTAAATAAATAAAAGACTGTCTCTTCAGTAAATGGTGTTGAGAAAATTGGACAAGTACATTAAAAAAAAGGAAACTAGATCACAAACTTACGCCACACAAAAGAATAAACTCAAAATGGATTAAAGACTTAAATGTAAGTCACTAAACCATAAAAATCCTAGAAGAAAGCATGGGTAGTAAAATCTGAGATATCTTTTGTAGCAATATTTTTGGTCATATGTCTCTGATGGTAAGCAAAATAAAGGAAAAAAATAAACAAATAGGACTACATCAAATTAAAAAGCTTCTGCACAGCTAAGAAACCATCATTAAAATGAAAAGGGAACCCACTGTATAGGCAAACATATTCATCAGTGATACAACTGACAAGGGGTTAATCTTCAAAATATATAAAAACCATATACAACTCAACACCAGGAAGACAAATAATCCAATTAAAAATTGGCAAATTACCCAAACAGATACTTCTCCAAAGAGGACATACAGATGGCCAACAGACACATGAAAAAATGCTCAACATCACTAATCATCAGAGAAATGCAAATAAAATCACAAGACATCACCTTACACTTGCCAGAATGGCTACCATGAATAAATCAACAAACAACAAGTGCTGGCAAGGATATGGAGAAAAGGGAACGCTAGAGTACTGTTGGTGGGATTAGTGCAGCCACTGTATGGAGTTTCCTGAAAAATTAAAATGGAACTGCCTTTCGACCCAGTGATCACACTACTGGGAGTATATCATAAGCATCCCAAACATCAATTTCAAAGAATATATGTATCCCTATGTTCATAGTAGCATCATTTACAATAGCCAAGATCTGGAAAAAGCCCAAGTACCAGTCGGTAGATAAGTGGATAAAAAAGCAGTGGTACATTGACACACTGGAATATTATACAGCAGTAAAAATAAAGGAACTCTTACCTTTTGCAACAGCATGAATGGACCTGGAAATTATTATGCTAAGTGAAATAAACCAGTCAGTGAAAGATAAATACCATATGATCTCACTTATAAGTTAAGTCTAATGAACAAAATAAACTGATGAACAAAGTAGAAATAGAAGGATGGACACATGGAACAGCCTGACAGGTGTCAGAGGGAAATTGGGGATCTGGATGAAAGAAGGTAAAGGGATTAGCCAAAGAACATATATCCGTAACTTAGACACAGACAGCAGTATGGTGATGGCCAGACGGAAGAGGGTTGGAAGATGGGTTTAATAGGCAAACAAAGGCAGGGGAAATGTGGACATCTGTAGTAGTGTCAACAATAAAAAAAAAAGAAAGAAAGAAAAACAAAAGCAAATAATCGATAATCTGACGCTTTTGAAAAACTTTTGCATTAAAAGAGGAAAACAAGACAGGGTATGCAGGTCAACATCCTAGTGGTGAAGGTGACCCCAATATCAGAAAATAACACCACACGCAAAGTAACACAAGAGAATCAACATAAAATGTTCACGATTAGCTGTCTACAAAGGTAATCCTTACCAAGTCTTGGTTTATGAGTGTGTGGTTGAGGATGTCGTCTATGAGGAACTAGAAGGGAGAAAGAAAAGTACAGATGGCCTCAGGAAAGGGGTCAAAGCTGGAAATGTTGATTAGGGAGCCTGGTTTGAAGTGTTGAGTTTTAAAGAACCCTGGGGGATTTTTTTTTAAAGGAATAGAAAGGTTCCAGGACTTGAACATCCAGGTTACTGTTTAGAAATGAATTGGGCTTAGAGTAGCAGTGGGAGGGTGTGTGTGGTCGCTGTTATCAGTTGCTGCTGAGAAATAAAGCGGGATACGGACTAAAGAAAAAGATGACTCTCAGAAATTTTTTAGTGCAATAATAGGATTGAAAGTCAGATTCTTATGTAACAGAAGAGAGTAAGTGGTGAAAATATGAGTATGTGGATGAGAACTTGCATTAAAGAATATTTGAGTTTAATGGAAGAGATAGAAAAAGCTGCAAGAATCAAGTAAAAGTTATGTTTTTCTATCATTTAAAAATATTTGATTTATTTATTTATGTTTAGAGAGAGTAAGGGAAAGAGAAAGAGGGAGAGAAACATCAGTGTGTGGTAGCCTCTCGAGCACCCCTGACTGGGGATGTGGCCTGCAACCCAGACATGTGCCTTGACTGGGAATCAAACTGGTGACCCTTTGGTTTGATTTTGGTAGGCTGGTACTCAATCCACTGAGCCACACCAGCCAGGGCAAGTCAAAGTTATGTTTGTATAAGATATAGGGAAGGCAAACTTTATTTAAAGAGAAAAGTGTTTAATAGAAAAGGAGAAATTGAAACCTACAGAACAAAGCTTACAGAGAATGAGTCTTTAGTTCATCTTAAAGTCAGATTATCATCATAACATAATGTGGACTGCATGGGAATTTTTCAAAGCTTATTTTAGTAAGATGTGATTTAATAGAACCTGGAATATTTTTAACTATGGATGAAAAATTTTCTAGGGCATCTTCAGAAACTAAAATGTCAATGTGGTCACTCCCTTAAAAATGTTTAACAGTATTTTATATGTAAAAACCTCTGTTTTAAGAAATTTTGGCAATTTAAATTTCAAAAAAACAGTGATGAAAATGTAACATCAATTTAAGCTGCTATAAGAAGTTATTATATTTGAAACCTGTCCTTATTGGAATCAGGTTCAGAAACTACATTTTATAAACCTGTCTATACATATTATTCATGAACTCATGAGACATACTATTTTTAAGAAAGAAGAATGTTTGTAAATTTTTAAAAATAATTTTCTTTAAAAATGTTTTCTAAGTCTCAGGATGAAAAGAAATAATGAAAGAAATACATTGAGTTAAAACAACCTCTGGAATATGTGTATAGCATGGGTCAAGAAATGAAAAAGATTGTGAATTAGAAAAGAGATTACTGAGTTGACTTTAATATTTCATATAATTTCTACCATTAATTAACACTTAACTCTCATTTTACTTTATTAAAATAAAAATAAAAATTTATTCTCTCCCCCACCCCCCACACACACATACATACCCCATTCCCATCTCTCTGGAAAAAAAATTTTGTCTTAAAGTATTTGACTTACTCATTTTGTACATTTCTACAGACTTAAGAGACTCTTCAAAATTACAAAACAGGAAATTAAATGAATATGAAAATGAAAAGTTTCTTTCCCTGGAAATTTAAAACCAAATAAAATTGACATGGATATTCAAATCAATATGTTAAAATATAAGCTAATTTTTAATCAGTTTTAGGACCCCCAAATCACCTAATTTGGGGGAATATATACCATTCAATGCTTTGAGCAGTGAAATATAGATTTTTTTCTATTAATTTTATAGACTTGATATAAGTGAAAGACAGCTTTTTTATCATTTTTCTATAAAAAGGACATACTGTTAACCCTCCGATGTCTTGAACCCCAGCAAGAGGCGTACCATTACAGGACCCCTAGCACTAGCACCAGATCAGAAAATTTGGGGGGGTAACGGCTTTATTGAGACATAATGAACATACCTTACAGTTCACTCATTGGAAATGTGCAATTCAGTGGTTTTTTGTATATTCAAAGAGTTATGTAGTCACCGTCATAATCAATTTTAGAACATTTTCATCACCCTAAAGAGTAGCCCTGTACCTTTTAGCAACCACCCTCAGTATTTCATTTGTTTATTTTGTACAAAATTTCATTGTGTGGGGAGACTACATATTTTTAAATCTACTTATCATTTGATGGGTCTTTGGGTAGTTTCCATTTTTTGGTGGTGTTAGTAATGTGCCGTGAACATTTATATTTCAGTTTTTATGTGGACATATGTTTTCATTCTCTTGGGAATATACTTATAAATGGAGTTGCTTGATCATATCTTTAACCTTTTGAAGAACTGCCAGACTGTTTTTTAAAGTGGCTGCACAATTTCACATTTTAATTTGCAGTGTGTGAGGGTTCCAATTTGTCCACATTCTTGCCAATACTTGTTATTACCTGCCTTTTGATTACAGCCATTCTAGTGGGTGTGAAGTGGCACATTACTTTGGTTCTGATTTGCAATTTTCTAATGAGTAATGATGTTGACCATCTTTTCACATGTTTATTATCCATTTGTACATCTTTTTTGAAGAATTGTCTATTCAATTTCTTTGTCCATTTCTAATTGGATTGTCTTTTTATTATTGAATTGGAAGAGCTTTTTTTAATATATCCTATATATAAATCCCTTATTAGATATAGGATTTTTCAAATACTTCTCCCACGAAGTAGCTCAGCCTTTCATTTTCCTGATGGTGTCCTTTATAGCACCGAAGTTTTTGATTATGATGAAATCCAGTTAATCAATTTTTGTCTTTTGGATTCACATCTAAGAGAAAATCCAAACTGAGTCATCAAGATATATGTCTACGTTTTCTTGTAAGAGTTTTGCAGTTTTAGGCTTTACATTTAGAGTTAATTCTTATGTGTGGTATGAGGTAGTGGTCCAGTTTTATTCTTTTGCATGTGGATATCTGTTTGTCCCAGTACCATTTGGTAAAAAGACTCTTCCTGTCTGATTTAATCATTTGGCACCTTTGCCCAAAGCACCTGGCCATAAATGTGAGGGCTGATTTTTAGATTCTCCCTTCTAATTCATCAATTGTATGTCTATCCTTATTCGGGTACTGAATCAAATTTCATGAGAACTTTTTCCTGGTCATCTTGCACATTACCAGTTGTTTTATGTAATAATGAAAAGTCAGTGTAGTGGAATGTCCTTAACTCCATTTTTATGGAGATTTTTTGTTTCTTGATAAAGCCTGTGGCCAGCTTATATTTTGCTGACTCTGACATGTTGGGAAAGTAGTCTTACAGAGAAAATGTTCATTCCTTTTTTTCCCTCCCTTCAAACCTTTAGTCTCTAACTCAGTGGTTTCCACTTCACTCCCATTTCCATTATCCTGGCAACAGGATCTGCTGACTTAGCCATTTACTTCATTGTGTTTAGCTCATAATTCATAGACTCATTGATCAATGTCACTGACTAGGAAGGAGAAGATTAAATCTGGACTGTTACCCTTCCTTGTAAAAATCTCTCAATTTGAAATTTCAGAGTTTTAAGGCCAATTTGTGTACTACGGAGAAACACTGTGTTACAACATAAAGATGAGATGGTCTTACCTTTTCATACAAACAATCTTGAAGTAAGGTAGAGGAGAAATTGTATGTATTTAGTAGTGCCAAAGGACACTACTTTCTTTTTTTTTCTACTAGTGAGATTTAAAATGATGTCATAATGTTCTCTATTTCCTCACTGAGGGAGGAAAGGTGAACTTAGTCCTAACCAGGGAATGCTTCTCCATGGCCCTTGGTGGCCCCTCTGAGCCCTTTGTTCTGTCCTTTTCACAAGGAACGGCCTGTGCTTGCAGCTCTTTTCTCAGCCTGCTTCCTCCTGGTGCAACATCTAAGATCCACAGGCCTCTTTTTATTGTGTCCTGTCTTGGTCTCCTTTAGAACAAGCTAGCAAGCTGGGCTTTTGCCTCTACAATTCTCTTGAAGCTTTGAGTTTCATGTAAATTTTACTGGGGCTCATGCCATTAGAAAAACCACTCTTAGAAATGGTTTTGGGATAAGATCTTCACCTCAGGCTTCCTGGACCTATTGTAAGACAGTGTCTTTAAAACTCTTATATTCTCACGATCCTTAAAGGAATTTGAGAAACCACTTTAAATCTTTCTGAAGTGTTAAGGGTTTTCTGGTCTTGGCTTCATCCTTAGACCATGTTTTCCTGGAAGCACCCTGGATTTCATCTTAGCCCAGAAGCCATTTGTTTATTTTAGCATTACTCGACAGTTGGGCGTGTGGGAGAAGTTATAAATAGGAAACAAATACGTGAAATCAATAAGTCTTGGTTCTTTTATAGTTAATTGTCTTTTTTAGCTTATCTTTCTCATCAGTTTTACTTTCAGCTCCTTCATACCAAGAGTCCCCTTTCATCCAGGTTTCGGGGTCCTTTTGTTCACTTATCTGGAAGCCCTTGCTGTCAGCCTCTTCGGGGGTCATCAGGCCTCCACTAACCATCTCCTGGAGGCCCTTCTGGTTTTCATTTTCATGCTTCATCATGTTATTTCAGGTTCCACCTACCTCCTGTTTCAAAGGCACTCCTGCATGAGCACGGTTGTGTGTGTGTGTGTGTGTGTGTGTGTGTTGAATGGCAGCACTCTATTTTTAATATCAGTATCTGTGTCAGTTATTTATTGCTGCTTAATAAACCACCTCCAAACCTAGTGGCTTAAAACAGTATTTATTTTGTTTACAAATCCGCAGTTACATGTGGCTCAGTGAGGCCAGCGCATTTCTTTACCACTTGCCATCAGCTGGGGTGACTTGAAGCTCGGAACTGGAATCATCTAAAGGCTTGTTCATTCACATGTTTGTCAGTTGCTCTGGACTTTGTGGACTTTTGGCTGGGTTTTTAGCTGGGGCAGTCCCAGTTGGAACACCTGTATGAGGACTGACTCTGTGTCCTGAACTGCTTCATTCCTGACAGTATGGCTGGGTTCTCAGGGTGAGCTGCCCTGGAGACAGAAAGTCAGATGGAAGCTGTAACGCCTAGACATGGAAGCCACAGAGCAGCTCCACCATATTCTATTCACCAGGAACTGGTTATTTATCAAGACCAGCACCTATTTCATGGGAGGTGTGCCAAAGTATTTGTAGACATATTTTAAAAACTCTGCATCACTTACCTTGTCTTATCAAATAATCATTATATCTAAAGGAAAGTAGCTTTTCCCATGTCAGTATCACTGAATTTCTAGCATGTTTTTGTTGTCATTGTTTAGTATGTTCTCATACTTTGTGGGGAGTAACAAAGAATTACAAGATAGAACTGCTGAATGAAACCTTTTTTTGTTGTTGTTGTTCTAAAAAAACTACAGTTCATCTCACTAAACTTTTACACTGGAAGATGTGATTTCTCTTTAACCCCAAGAATCATTTCTTCCTAAAATGCATTTGAAATTAGCATCAAACATTTGTAGTTCAGTGAAAGGCTTATGGCAATAGAATCATATTTGTAAAATTCATTACTTAGCATATTATTTTGAAAGTCTTATTTTGGGAGGTATTTATTGACTCAGGCCTTAATAACTCAATATGATATTCCTAAAACATCTTTTAAAATTATGGAGAGAATTATGGAGAGTTAATATGGGGGAAGAGGTAAGAGACTTAATACTAAGAGGTGACTTACAGTCATTTTGTGGAGGAAGACATGAAGCAGTCATAAAAAAAAAAAGAGATAAAATCAAGTGCAAGCATCGTGTAGCAAAGACAATGACAGCAAATACATTTTTTTTGTGACTCCTGGTGGTTTTAATTTTGTTGTTGATTTGGAGTAATTAATTCAAGGTTCCACATACTAAGACTACTACAGTACAGATTACATTTTATTGCAACTGAATTTATTTCAAAATTGGATACTGGTGTTGACTTAGACTATTCTCAGCTACTTCCTTCGTAACCAAATATTTTATTTTATTCATGCAGAATGATGATCTTACAACAAAACTGGAAACTGCATCTTTAAATGTTTATGTTTGGATGAAAAAGATTCTTCAATAGGAGTTATCTATGAAAGCATTACAAAAGAAATGTGAAAAACTAGAGAATGACAAAGAAAATTTGAAACAAGAGGTAGTAAATACAGCTCGAAAGACGTATGGAAATGAATACGGTAGACTACCGTGAAGCAGAACAGAATAAACAGAAGTGTGAAGAACAAGCGAAACAGGATATGGAAAAAAATTAGAAGAAATCAATCTATTTTTACAGGTTAATTTATTGATCTTTGTTGCTTTTAATTTCACTGCAAATTACATTTCTGGATATATACATTGTATGTATTTCCTCTACTTCCCTTAATAGTAGTTTGTTTTGTAGATTTCTGGAAGGAAGGAGGCATTTGTTTCTCCCTTTCAATATTTCCATTTCTATCATTATTATCACTAACTAGATCTTTCAGAATGATTCTTACTAGAGGGTCATATTATTTTTAAGGTTATAAGAAAGAAAAGAAAAAAATCGTCATTTAAAAATTACAAGTGGCACCTTGGTACTCATTGTTAATTTGTTCCGGAACTTGTGACGAGTGCCCAAATCGAGCATGGAACAAAGAAGCATTTTCTCTTGTGGGGCAGTCTGGTGACTCATACAAGTTCCAGCAAATGTGATGAGGTCCAAGCAAATGCTGAGTGCTGAAACACATTTTTTTCTCATCAAAATGCAATGAGTACAGGGTTTGATGAGTTCTCAAGCTGACAAGAACCAAGGTATGACTGTATACCATTATTGTTATATTGTTCAATTTTTTAAATGATTCTGTTATTTTTTGAATTATCAAATACATGACTACTAACAAAGAGGATTTAACTTTATTTTTATAATTTAGATTTAATTTAGCTGACATTGGTAATCAATATTTTGAATTTCAGCTTTTTTCATGTTAAGTTGCTCTCTGAATCGTTGACTCAATGCTAAAGGAAACAAATATAATTGTTCAGATTATTATTTTAAAAATGTGTCTTTCTTATTTGCTTTAGACACAAGCAGCATCTCAAGAAAATGCAGAGCAGTTTAAGAGAGAATCATAATGCTTCAATAAGAAGTCAGTTGGAACTCAGAATTAAAGATCTAGAATCTGAATTCTCCAAAATGAAAACTTCTCCAGATTCTAAAGAAATAGATTTGGAAAAATATAAGGAATTCTAGCTAGAAGAAATAGATGCCATCCGAGCACCAGATCCCTCTGGTTTTTTGGTTTTTTTTGGTTTTTAAAAATTTTTTAAATTTTTTGGCCTTAGCTATTTGGATAGTCTCTGTTGGTAGATATCTGAGTTGTAGTTGATCTGATGTACAGTTTTGTGGACATATCATCACATTTGGATTGACATTGGGAAATGACAAGGTTCTTCTTAATGTAGCAATAAAGTTGACAATGTGCATTCTAACATTCTAGTAGTCTTAACATAACTCTGACCACACAAAAACAAAAATTCCTTCCTAAGTATGAGAGAGAGAAAAATTCTAGGATTAATCCCTCAAATCAGTATCATACACAATTATTAGGTAGAGTTGGCAAACCATCTAAATTTCACATGCTGAACTGAATGGGTTATGGGCTCCTAGTACTGTGGAGTTGGAGGGCTCATCCAGCATCTTCAGGAAACTATGATAATGATGTCCAGGTCCGTTCTGCACATATATATTTTGAAAATCCCACCAAGTCAAGTTAGTATTTGCACTTAGGGTTGCTCAAATTTTTTTTTTAAATAGAAGAGAGATTATACTCTTTCTGTTTCCAGAATTTCCCTAGTCAGAGGTGGTTTAAGGTAGGTTGAGGCTTGGGATGCAGGAGGAAATATTGGGCTCCTTTAAAAAAAGAGAGAGACAGGGCAAATAAAAATACATGCCTTCAGAAGTCGGGGCCCAGGGCACGCGCCCGGTGTGCCCGCCGTTAAATCCGCCTCTGTCCCTGGTGGGATTAACCTCCAACTGTCCACAGTGGCTCGATGAAGCACCTTTTAGCAATTGCCTTCTTCCCTCTCTTATTTCCTCACTCCCATCACCTCCCAAATAAGCTTCTTGCACCTTAATCTTTGCCTCAAGTTCAGATTCTGGAGGAAACCAAACTAAGAAAGAGGTATATTTTAATCTCCTATGTGTATAAATCAGTTAAAGATCTACCTTCTACTACTTAATAACAAATTATTTTTTTACTAAGAGTTGAAAAAACTTCACAAAACTTCAACTTTATCATTTACTGGCCACCTACCAAATGCAAGGTTTTAGGCTAGGTGCTTTTCTCTCATTCAGTCCTCCCAACCCACCATGATATACCAATCATGGGTTTTTTAATGTGACTTCTTTGGATGTTTTATCTACTGTACTAAATTACATAAATTTACATAAAGTTTCATCTGCTGGATACCTGCTAGAACTGTCAGTACAATGTTGACTAGGAGTGGTGAAAGTAGATAATCCTGTTTTAATCCCAAAGTTAGGGAAGTATCTTTATTTTTAAATCAAGAAATATTATTTTTATCTTATCTGTGTTTCACCTGGAAACTTTGCACTACAGTCTACTGTGACAAATACTAATGGATTTTCATGGTGTAAATAGGCTAAATAATGAATTACTATTGATTTTTATTAATTTTAGTGTCATTTCCTTAGTGCCTATATCTGAGTTATAGATAAAACTGAAATGAATGCTCATTTAACTTAAAGCATATAAGCAGAATAAGCTAGCAATTAAAATATAACTGAAGTATTGATTGGCTGACTTATATATTTTAAACTTTAAGGCCAATTACAAATTTTCTTGTGTTAGCCCTGGCTATAAAATTTTGGGAAAAAAGTTCCAGCTGGCAATTTTTCCTTTAATCCTAATTATTGATGCCAGCACATGTATTTAATAACAGCATAAAAATCTGATCATGTAAATTTATATAGCAAAAATGGTGAGGTTTCACAAGAAAACATTAATAAAGCTCTTAAAATCCTTAAAGGGATGATGTTATATAACTTTGAATGTGATTGCAATCTATGATTATAATTCCCTTTGAGGTTTCTGGAAATTAAGCCCACAAGTCAATATAATCAAATATTAAAATATATTAGGCAAAATAATTTCCAGGGCATCTGTGTAACCCATGGAAACGGGAGGCAGTTGACATTATAAAGTAGGTGAGTGGACAGATGCATACAGAAACACATGCCTTATTGCCTCTCGTGCATCCCAGCCAGGGGCCTGCCCTGCAACCCAGGCACGTGCCCTGACCAGGAATTGAACAGGTGACCTTTCTGTTTGCGGGAGGGTGCCCAACCCACTGAGCCACACCCGTCAGGCCCCAAGTATATTTTTCTTGACTTTATTAGGAGACAAACATGGTTCATGAAATTCTCATTTTATTATTTAAAACAGAGGATCCAAGTCGTTGAAACTTGTTCAAGAAAAATAAAGTACTTTTGAAAATTTACATACGTTTGATACAATTTATACTAAGTCTCAAATGTAGTACCTGGATCCTAAATTATTAGAGTTAGGAATAGATTTTGCTCAATTTGAACTTAATAAAAATAACTGAATTTTGAAAAAGTCTACCTGACAGATGAGGTCTGTCCAGAAAGTATCCAGCCATACACTATGAAAAACAGAGACATTTATTGAAAATTCAAGATAGAAGAAATATTGTACATAGGACAATGATACCTCAGCCCTTTCAAAGTTATGGCTTCTTGAGGAAATCTGGTTCATTGGTGGCAGTTTGAATCTAGTCATTAGCAACTACAGCATGATGTTCTTCTTCACTCTGGTAGAAGGAGCCACAGAATGAATTTTGCCATGTTTCATGCCAAAATCCTGCATCAAAATCTCAGACACAGTACTTTTTGGAATCCCCAGATCAGCTTCTAGTTCTTGCACTGTCCATTGCCGATCTTTGTTGACTGCAGCCCACACACGTTCAACATTCTCAGGTGTTCTGCTTGTTGCAGACCTTCCAGAACATGGATCACATTCAACAGATTCTTGATGACTTTTAATGCATTTATGCCACACTTTCATTTGCATTGCAGTCATTACATCATCCCCGAAAGTCTTCTGAATCATCCAAATAGTTTCCATGTAGGAATGTTCAAGCTTAACACAAAATTTGATATGGATCCACTGCTCTACTCAGTCACTTTGAATGTGACGGCCACACAGTACACAAGTTCACTCAACAACATCTACTGCCCCCACTGACTAATACAGTGAAGTCATCATTGTTCACATATGCACATTCCAGTCCACTCTCCTTGGCTGCCAGGTTACATCGATGTTGTACAAACCATTCTCATTATATTAACAATAGTTGGACTTTTTCCAGACTGACCTGGTATGTACTCGCAAACATGATATTCTAATTGGGCAAATTATTTGATAAAATAGATGAAGCCAGAATATTTAATTACAGATACCAGAAACAATTTTAAGTGAATATTTTTGGTTAACTTTTTGAAGAGGTAAATCATTTTCATGGTTTGAATATCAAAAGTTTAAACATGATACAGTGAAAAATCTTTCCTGTCTTCCATCTGCTGATTTCTCATACCTCAGCAGTTAGTGCTAGTTTAATGCATATACAAGCCAATATGTTATTCTGCAGTTTTTTCCTGTTTTTTTTTTCATTTAACAAATAGGTCTTGGAGATATTAATATGAAAACATAAGGAACTTTGTCTTTGTTGTTAACAGCTACATATCACATTCAAATATATGGATATATCATAATTTAGTGTCCTGTTGATGGATATTTAAGTTGTTCCCCCATCATTTGCTATTTTCAGTAATACAAGAAATATTTTATCATTTCTCCTGTGTGAAAATATATGTGGGATAAATCCCTAGAAGTGAAATCGGAGGTTCAGAGTACATATGCATTTGAAATTTTGATAGATACTGTCAAATTACTGTTTCTCAATAGCCCAATCAAAGCAGTAATGCCAGAAACAATGTTATGCTTTTTCATTTAGAAATACACAATGAAAAAATGGGTTACCTATTAAAGAATTAGAAAGAAAGCAGAACAAGTTTTTTCAGCAATTTACAGATTACATTTTCACTCAAAAATACATCCAACATAAATTTATTGTGCATTTATTACACGCCAAGTGCTTTTAAGGCACTTGGGAGATATATAATCAAACACCACATGCACACAAATAAAACTCAAAATATCTGCCTTTGTGGAGCTTACATTGGAATTATACATTTTGGAAGTCTACACTACTTCATAAGAAGCCAATTAAATGTAATTATCCTGAAAACGAACTGTTGATATGCTGAGCAAAGGAGCCAGGCATATGCTGCCACTGTTATTTAAAAACTAACTACAATATTGCATATGATTTCACAGCTCCCCATCAGGTCTTTTTAAAACTACACACATGAGTGAGAGCTCTTTTTATCTGACTCCATCTGCTGTTGGTAGTGATCAGCATACTGTGGGCAGTGTGGTATCATCTGAGATTAGGTTGTGAAATAGGAAGTGGAGTCACAGGCCGATCAGCAAGTAGTGCAAACTGTTGCTGAAACCAAGGGTGTCCAAATCAGGTTTGGAGAGTAGGGAAGATAAGGTTATCAGCACATTCCCATCCGTACAGTTTCCTTTTTGCAGTCTGTCCTTGTTTTGGTTGTAGAAAGAGGTCAAAAGCAATTCTATAAAAATTATTCAAAAGCACACAGGAGTTAATGCCCAGTATGCTGAATAAGGGGATAGAAATGGCAACACGTTAGAAACTGAGGGAGACAGAAAAGACCATCGGTGCCAAGGAAAAGGTGGTAGCAAATACAGTGACAGAAATAGTATGGTCTCAGGTTTATTTTAGGTATTTTTCCTTTCTAAAAGGAGAGTATCTTACAACTTTAGCTCTCCATTAGATTTAATTTTATAAGAAGGTAGTAAGCTATAGCTCTCAAAGTGTTGCCAATATCCTAGTGGGTTCTTTGCAGCCTTTAGAGAGTTCCACTTATGATAAGGAAGCCAGACACAATGGTATCTTCAAGTATGAGGTGAAAAACAAAAAGAGCTAAGTCCAGAGAGTAGCTCTTGAATCATATCTTGGCAGGTCCCTCATTATTAAAATTTCATCTCGGCACCATAAATGCCACAGTCAACAACTGGTTACTGAATGAGTGGTTTCTTAAGTCCTAATACTTATTAGTTGTGTTTTTCAGTCATTGAATTTCAGAACTAGGAGACTTAGAGCTCCGTCAGCACGCTCCTTTAACAGCTGAAGTCGAGAAGAGTGAAGTGACAATGAAGAATCCCGGTCTTTCTAGATTTTTAGTCCAGCAGAACTCCGCCGCAGGCTCAACAAAACCTTTAACGCTCTGCCTTCTGGATTCTGAGGTGCCACACAGCAAACAGAGCAAACTGGAATGACTTTGGGCAATGACACTGTAGCCTCTATGGGGCGTGCACACAGCGCTATGAATGGCTGAGCGCTGAGGGTGAGCGGTCATGCTGCTCTACGGCCGCCAGTCCAAAGAGCCGACGCTATTGGGTCCCAGGGGCCTCCTCCACCCTGAGGGCACAGCTGGCCCAGCACTTTGCTCCGGTGGCTCCGGTAAAGGACAGCTCCGCATGGGCCGGGTAATGGACTCAATGTCTCCAGAGTTCCGTTTCGTCCCTTTGAGATAGCACTTTTCCCGAGTCTCCAGGGGATTTCGGGGCCCGCGAACAGCTAACCTCACTCAGCAGCAGCTACCGGCAGACCAGTGGGCCGAAGACGGGAGCGCGTAGGGCCCACCGCCCCACTGTCTTTCCTGGGCTCCATTCCTGCCACCCTACCGCTCGGTCTGTTTCCATTTCGTCCTTCCCTCATTTTCCCCACGAGCATTTTCTCAGCACTTCCCACTTCATGTTTACGAAGTGCTTACGCCCACTTAGTTTCCAGCAACCTCACCCTCCAGGCCCTCAGCCCCTCCCTCTCCCGGATCAGCGAGTCCGATTCACCTCGCAGGTCCCCGGTCGTCACGTGCTCTGAGCCACGCCCATATAGTCACGTGACGAGCCCACCCGCCCCGCCCCCGCGCCGGCGCGCTCGGACGTGCCCTGGAACTTACCCTCCCGCGGAGACTAGCCTGCGGGAACCGGCCAGACGCGGCTGCCTTCAGGGTCGATTCAGTGTCCCGCAGCTCCTTTGCTGGGTGAAGAGGCCGGTCCCTCCAAGAGGCCGCCAGGCCTTCGGTACGATGGTGGGCGCGGGGCCCCGCGTACGGGGGGCAGGTTGGTGGGGCGCTGCACAAAGGCGCTCCGGGGCCAGAGCTGAGTCCTCCGAGGGCGGCAGAGTTGGGGGTGCCGAGGTGCGCGCGAGGTGAGGCCGAAGAGGACTGCGTGAGGGGTCGGGGCGCGAAAGTGGGCTCGGGGGTTAGAGGGCTGCTGCCAGCCCAGGGGCTGATGTGGGCGACAGGGTTTAAATGGCAAGAAGTTGTGGCTCCTCAGCCCCCCGCTTTCCTGACTTCCTGTGTGAGGGCAGCACCCGCCCCGCCCCCAGGAAGGAGGGAGTCGGGGTGTGTGTGTGTGTGTGTGCTTGTGTGCGCGCGTGTTAAAGACTGTCTGGTGCCGCCCTCCTTCCTTGCCTCCTGCTGCTGAGTGTGCCTCTCCCTACCTGCTGTAGGGTGTTTAAATCTCCGCCCTTCCAGGCATCCCACCTGGGGCTTCCGCTCCTGGACTGTTGACCTTAAACTGGGCACTTTCATCTCTGCAGTCTTTAGAGGTGCCCCACCCCTGCTGAATGTTTGCTACTCTTCAACTCTTTGGGGAGGAATCTCCTCAAAGTCCTTGAATTTAAAACATCCTCTTTACAAACGTGCTGCCCTCCTCCCATCTTAGGGTACTTGATTGTTTTCCAAGACAGTCAACTGCCCTATGTTTGTTGATACTGCAGAGGAGAAGAAATGTCCACACGGTCATCATTAGAGAAATAGGCACAGCCTTTAAGAGGCGTGCGATGTTTTCGTTTTGGATGCAGCAGCGGTTTTAAATGCATTTGCAGAAGCTCAAAAAGCAAAATGTTTAAAGCATATCTTTATGGAAGTTCGAATGTCATTCCAAGTGAAGTGTGTGTTGTTGGAATGGGCTGTTAACAGTCCCATTGCCTTATAGGTAATAATGACATGTGGAAGTAGATTTTATTGATCATTTATGCACATATTGCTATAAGGGGAGGCAGTGTGGAGGAGCATTGAATGAGGAGTCACTTGCGTTCTGGTTCAGATTCTCCCACCCGTTTCTAGACATGAGAACTTGGAAGGCTGAACGTTACAGTGAAAGGTTATTAAAAAGTATATGGTTCCTAGCCACGCCTCTTTCATGTTTAAATGTTGGGAAATGGTGGCCTGGAGATGTATTTGTTCATATCCAGTACTCCTTACATGATCTTCAGGAGGATGTATTAGAGAATAGGTCATCTTTTTATACCTTTTCTGGCCTGGCTGTTGTTAGTATTTTTCTTTCTGTTTGTTTTTAAAATGCTCCTGGAACCGCATCAGAGCAAGGAATTTTGAAGCCCGGAGCAGTGACAAAAAGTAGGCTGTGAAGACTTGACCCTGAACCATGACTCAAGAGCCAGATGGGCTGGGCACATATGTGTGACCCATGGTTGCATGTAATTCTGCTCTGGAGGTGTTTCTCTGTGGGAAAAATAGTGTAAGAGATTGTGTGTGTGTGTGTGTGTGTGTGTGTGTGTATGTATTGCCCCCGTCTTTGTTGATAGATACCTGTTGGTACTTGTCAATCATAGAAGTCAGAGAAGATTGCTAACTCACTGATTCGTAATGCCATCTGTATACATCAGTGTCTGTATATAGTCAATATTTTACATCACTTTATATATTTTTTTACTTACTACACCAGTTGTGATGCACAAGTAAACATATGTAAATGCTATAGAAAAACAGCATATTATTTGTAGTTAATCATTTGGCTTTTCTTCCATTAATTGGAGAGTATTGGTTGAGTGCTTTTTGTAAAAGGTGGATAGAAAGTAGGCATTACAAATTTAAGTACTTTAAATTATTCAGTCAACATTTCTGAGAATAAAAGGCTAATACAATTTTTAAGTTGGCTAAAACAGTGAATATTATGTGAAAAATTATTAAATGATAGTACTAATATTTCGCTTATCTGAGAAAATTGGTCTAGGAAAAAGCAGCTTAAGGTGAATCTGTCTAAATCAGGCATTATAATTTTATGATAAATAGTGGGAGAGAAAAGTGAAGTTAAAATTTTTATAACAATTTTAATTATACATTGAAAAAGTTGCATATATGCACTATTTTGTAGAATGAATCAGATGTGAAAAGGTACGATGCTACCACATAGTGTCATTGTACTTCAAATCCTGTTTTTCAAATCATGCTCTTTTGAGGTACCCATCGGACCACTATCTTTGTGGTTTGTCTTTTCTTCAGTTGTTAACAGGTCTAATTGTGCCACTTCCACATTTGTGGCTGGCTTTGTAGTGATTCAGTTATTTTCTTACTCCTTTTATTGACTTTATTGACTTAATAAATACCCTGAAGTTTCAGTTTGCTCTTGATACAGCTTTTCCTTTGACCTGAACTGCAAATACTGACATTTATAAGTTCCCCTCCCTGTTGGTAATCCAGTGCTCCTCAGACTTTAATGTGCAAGGGAATCACCTGAATTCTAATAAGCCCCCAGGTGATACTCATGCTGCTCTTCTGCCCAGAACACAGGTCGCTGCTCTCCAGCAGAAATAAATGCCATCATCTATGTAGTTTTGAAGTTTTAAGTAGCAACATGATAAAAGTAAAAAAGTGAAAAACCCAAGTGAAATAAATTTTGTCATTTTTATTATATAATTAATATGAAATTATTAATGAGATTTTACATTTTTTCTGGGGTTTTTTTTTTTTTTGGACTAAAATCTTCAGAATCGCATGTGTACTTTACAGCACATCTCAGTTTGGTTTAGCCTCACATCAGATGCTCCATAGCCACATTTGGCTAGTGGCTGGTAGCACAGGCCTGGAGTCTAGAATCCAGATGAGTGCTATTGTAAGTGTATTTTTAGATTGGCCCCATCTGCAACCTTCGGAATTTGTTAGAAATGTAAATTTTGGGGCCCTATCTCATACCTACTCTCTTTAGAGTATCTGGGTTTTAGTAACTTGTGTTTTGAAAGCTACAGGATATGACTACACAATGTATATGTGATATTCTGAATGAGATCCTAGAACAGAAAAAAGTTTATTAGGGAAAAATTAATCCGAATAAAGTATCAACATTATTATCAGTGTCGTTCATTGAGTATGACAAACTGTATTAAAATAAAACAGTAGAGGAAATTGTGGACAGTATATATGCGGAACTCTGTACTGTCTTGGCAATAATTCTGTATATTTGAAACTCATCAAAAATAAAATATGTGTGTGTGTTTAAAGTAGTTCTCCAGGTGATTCCATAGCTTGCTAAAATTTTGAGGAGCAGTGCCCTGGCCAGTCAGGGTACAGGCCTGGATTGGAGTTCCAGTCCGCATACAGAAGGCAACCAGTCGATGTTTCTGTCTCACATTGATGTTTCTCTCCCTGTCTCCTTCCCTCCTCCTCTCTCTAAAATCAAAGATTAAAGTTAAAATTAAGAATTTTGGGGGGGAGCAGTGATTTAGATCACTAACAGGACCTACACTAACTGCAGGTCAGGTGGCAGGATGGAGGCTAGAATGAAGTCAGGTAGGGTAATAATAATAATAGTATTTTTGTAGTAAGTGCTAAAACTTAAAAGGCACTTACTATGTGCCAGGCATTATGCCATGTGCTTTACACATATCTACTCTAATTCTCCCAGTATATGGAATGTCCTGTTAATAAGCTTTGTTTCACAAATGGAAAAAAACTGAGGTTCAGAGAGGTTCATTGATGTAGGTCACATAGCTAGCAAGAGGCAGAAACAGGGATGTTTGAGGAGGGAATAATGTTATAAACGATCAGTTAATTTGTGAGTATTTTTCTGCTCTGACAACTTTTGCTCCTTTGAGTAAGCAATGATTAGTTTGGGTACTCTGTATCAATCCTAGTAGTTTACAAAGTAGTTTTTCTTTTTTCATTCTTACAAGGATCTTTTGAGGTTTGTCTTTTTTCCTTTGTTTTTCAAATAAGTTAAGGTGCTGAGGGTCGGAAAGCTGATAAATGGCAAATCCTAGATATAAATTTCAGGCCCCTGATACTAAGTTCTGTCCTCTTTCTTTTTACTACAGGAGATTTTAGAAGGGGATATCTTTAAAAGTTTGCTGAAAATTACCCATATTTTGCTATATACTTGGGGTTTATTTAAAAATTCCATTTTATTGAGGTATAATGTATACACTAAAATACACTAACACTTAGCAATAAAGAGTACAGATACATACGCCAGCATGGATGAATCTCAAAAGCATTATTCTGACTGAAACTAGCCAGACATAGAAAGCTACAAGTATGATTTGTGAGTACTTTTCTGTCACAATTTTGCTTCCTTGAAAAAGCAATGTTTAGTGTGATGCTGTCTATCAAGCTTTGTAGTTTACTTTTTTTCACATTTTCTCTTTACATTCTCACAATGATCTTTTGAGGTTTGTATTGTTTCCTGTTTTACAGATGGATGTAGTTGTTGAGGCATTCACCAGATGATAGGGCCTTGGGTTGTTTCCAATTTCTTGTTCTTATGAGTAAAGCTGTTATGAATGCCCATTGTAAGGCCTTTGCATGGACTTACTGTTTTTTTCCTCCCTGCTAACTATCTAGAAGAGGATTTGTTAATCATATGTTAAATGTATGTTTGTAAGAACTTGCCAAAATGTATTACAAAGTGGCTTGTTTCATTCTCCATTCCCACCAGCAATGATTGAGTTCCAGTTGGTGTTATCCTTACCAAATACAAATATATATGTTTAACTCCATTCTAGTAGGGGTAGTGATATGTGGGAATTTTAATTTGCATTGTTAGGGTTTTAATAGCTTTATTGAAGTATAATTGCTCTATAATATTTAAATGTGCAATTTGATAAGTTTTCACATGTGAATGTACCTGTGAAGTACATACCGTTGTCACCATTATTAAGATAATGAACATACTTATCACCCCCCAAAAAGAAAATTATTTTTGAGCCCCTTTGTAATTCATTGTCCTGTTCCCTGGTGACTTTCTGTCACTATGGATTGCATTTTCTAGAATTTTATGCAGATAGAATTTTTATAGTATGCACTCTATCTGGTCCGGATTTTTTTCACCCAGCAAAATTATTTTGAGACTCATGTGGATTTACTGCAATTAGTTTATCCACTCCCCTGCTGATGGACATTTGGGTTGTTCCCAATTTGGGGCTATTGCAAATAAAGCTGCTGTGAACATTCACATACAGGTCTTTGTGTTGTCTTGTGCTGTCATTTCTTTTGGGTAAATACCTAGGAGTATAATCCCTATATCATATAGTAGGTACATATTTAAGCATTTAAGAACCTGCCAGACTTTTGAAAGTGCTTTTACTATTTTACATTTCCACCAGCAGTGAGAGTTCTAGTTGCTTCACATTCTCAAAAACAGTAGTGTTGTCAGTCTTTTAAACTTCAGCCATTCTAGTCAAGGTGTAGTATTATTTCATTGTGGTTTTAATTTGCATTTTCCTAATGTCTAAAAATTTGGGCATCTTTTTATGGGTTTATTTATTATCTGTCTTCTTTGGATGCTTATATCTTTTGCCCGTTTTTATCAGGTTATTTGTGTTATTGACTTGTACAGTTTTTTGTATATTCTAAATATCAGTTTGTTGGAGATATGTGTTCATGAGGGATATTGAGCTGTAGTTTTTCTTTCTTAGAATGTTTTTGGTTTTGGCATTGTAACACTGATCTCATAGAATGAGTTGGGATGTTTTCCCTCTTTCAGTTTTCTTTGAGAGGTTTGTGTAGAATTCGTGTTATCTTCCTTACACTTTTGGTAAAAACAACAATGAAGCCATCTTGGCCAGGAATTTTCTTTCTGGGAAGATTTTAAAGATAGATTTAATATTTTTAATAGATACAGCACATCTGTTTGGATTATCTGTTCCTTAAGAAAGCTTTGGTAATGTCTTTCAAGAAATTTGTCCAGTTTATCTAAGTTGTTGAATTTATTGGCATAAAACTCATAATATTATCTTTCTTTTGTTGTCTTAATCTGCATTTATGTCCTTTTTTTTATTCCTGATATTGGTAATTTTTTTCTCATTTGTTCTTGATCAATTTGGCTAGAGGGTTGTCAGTATTACTGATCTTCTCAAAGAACCAGCTTCTGGTTTCATTTATTTTCTCTAACATTTTACTGTTTTCTCTTTTATTGATTTCTGCTCTGCTCTGTATCATATTCCTTTTTCTACTTGCTTTGGGCTTTTTCTCTGTTGAGTTTCTTAAGAGTGGAAGCTTATGCCATTGTTTTGAGACCTTTTTCTTTTCTAATATGAGCATTTAATGCTATAAATTTTCCCTAAGCACTACTTAACTCCAACAAATCTTGAGATTTCATGTTTTCATTTTCATTCAGTTCACATTTTCTGTTTAATTTATGCTTTGACCACTGAGTTATTTAGAAAAGTGTTTTTTAGATTCTAACAACAAATTTAGGGGTTTTACAGTATCTTTACTAATTTATAATTTAATTTGTCAGAGAAAACACTTTAAATGATTTCAGTTTTTTAAAATGTATTGAGTTTTGTTTCATGACCCAAGATATAGTCTAAGGAAAATATATGTTTTAAAAAACTACTGAGCAGGCTGTACCATTTATTTAGCATTCCCACTAGCACTCTCTGAGTGTTCTCATTGTTGATATTCTTGTGAGCACTTTGTATTGTCTTTAAAAAAATACCTTTATCTATTGGAGTTGGCTTGTGGTGATATCTTGTTTTGGTTTTAATTTGCATTGTTAGATTTTTAATGTTTTATAAAACAATTTAAACAAATAAAAATTAAAAGTCATGGAGTGTTTTCTTTTTCTTCAGTAGAGGACAGAAATCTCTGAAGGATTGGTAATATAATTCATTATTTGTGTTTATTTGCTTTTTAATACAGGATGGGGCAAAAGTAGGTTTACAGTTCATATGGAAAATAATACAGTAATTAATAAAAAATAATACACAAACTGTTTCATGTGCTAACAACTGTAAACCTCCTTTTGCTCCACTCTGTATTTACATTGAAGGAGGATCTGTAAAAGCTGTATGAGGATTTTAGTGACCTTTGTGGGTTTTGGGTAGACAGGTGCAAGGTGCTTTAAATGGTATTCTCCAATAACTGTATTGTGATATTTTTTTATATATATATGCACACACACACACACCCCTATAATATTTCATATATAAATCTTTTTTTTTAAGATATTCATCCTCCTATGGGTATTAGATTTTCTTCAACCTTTTTGGCTATTGTGAATACTCCTGCTGCAAACATGGTGTTCATATATCTGTTCAAGTCCCTGCTTTCACTTCTTTTGGATATATATCCAAAGTGGAATTGCTGGATCATACAGTCATTTTATTTTCAACGTTTTGAAAAAATTCCATGCTGTTTTCCCCATGGTTGCACTGTTTTACATTCCCACCAGCAATGTACAAGAATTCCAGTTTTTCCCCCTTGTCACCAACACTTGTTATCCTGGGTATTTGTTAATGTTGTTGTTTTACAGTGGCCATCTTAATGGATATGAAGTGGTTTCTTATTAAGGTTTGGATTTGCATTTCTCTAATTCTTGTAATGTTGAGCATCTTTTCATGTGCTTACCAGCCATTTGTATATCTTCCTTGGAAAAATGTGTATTCAAGTCCTTTGCCTACAGTGATGCTTCTTGTTTCAACGTTAATTTGAAGTAGATTGGCATAATATAACCCTTATAAAGAATATGTCTTTTTAAAGTAAGTTACTGATGTCCAACTAGTACTTTGCAAGGGCCAAACCTTAATCGCCACATTTGTATATGTATTTGCCTTTGTTTTGTGGGTTATATTTCTTTCAAAGCATGGGATTTTGTAAACATTTGAAAGTGGTTGAATGTAAGTAGTCATTTCATAGTTTTTTTTCTTTAAGAGGGTAATGTGTATATTTTCAGAAGAATACTGATGGGTTTGGGGGTAGGTATGCCTGGGTAGCCAGTAGTTGTGCAGTTGTGACGTGAATGAAGTTTTTCTTCTAGAGTAAGTTATTAGAGGTTTAGAAATCTTATTAAACTTTATAAAGATGAAGGTTATGATTTTCTTATTAATATGTAACACCTTGTATAACGACATGGACTGAGATGGACTGGGCATGGTTGCTTCCCCAGAGGAAAATTAAGGTGTTGTTACTATAAGGGTTGAGGAGGTAGGTCAAAATGGTAAGAACTGTTTTAAAAAATTAATAATTTTTTTGTTTTTTAAGCCAATTATTTTAGAACGTTCTTACTAAGAAATTGAAATATGAGACTCAGGTACTGAGATATAGAAGGAAGAATCCACTGTAATGGAGTGCATTCAGAAGGAAGTAAAGAGAAAGCTGAAAACTGCAGAAGCAGAATGATCATAAAAGGGTGGTTTTAAAGATTCTTGTGAAGCTGTTATCCACATAGGTAGTAGTTTTTAATGAAATAGAATCCGAAGGAAAAGAAAGTCAACCTTTTTGCTCAAGAAAAAAATTCTTTCTGTTCTTTAGACGGCTTATTGATTTTGAAGGTGGGTATAAAAAAATTTTTTTTTACTTCATAGGCTATCTTCATCATATCCTACATCATCATATTAAACCTTTTAGTCTGTGCATGTGGCTCTTAAAGGGATTAAAACCCAGGTTAGTGCTTACTGGTTTTTGGTCTGAAAGGGAGCTTGATCAGGGCTCTTTACTAAAGTACTGAGTTAGCTAAAAAATTTTTTAATGTTGTAGGCTTCTCACTTTCTGGTCTGTTATGTATTACTGGGTCAATATTTGTATCTCCATGTGTAAGGTATGATTTTTACAATGATTTTGAAGTTTTAACGACCACTGATAATGGAGAACCCTAGTACCTCTTAAATAATTATAATTTGTGTTTTGGAGAAAAATATAGTTATTGTGAAATTCCCCATAAATACGACGTTTTAAAGTAAAAAACAAAATAAATGTGAATTTATTTAAATTATTTAAATGTATGACAACATAATGTAAGACATATTAATCTGAGTACCAGTTATGCATGATGTCACTTTAAATTTGACGTAAAGTTAAGACAGTTGTCTAACCCTGGCCGGGTGGCTCAGTCAGTTCAAGCATCATCCCATACACCAAAGGTTGTGGGTTTGATTCCCATTCGGGGTACATGCAGAAGGTGGCTGATGGATGTTTTTCTCTCTCATTGATACTCTCTTTCACTCCTCCCTCTCCCTTTCTCTTCCAAAATCTATAAATATATCCTTGGGTGAGGATTTAAAAAAAAAGTTGTCTAATAATAAGCATTTAAGTCAAGTACTGTAATTAAAATCCTCATTAGGGAGGTGGGATGGTCATTGTGGCACTACAAAGAGGCTTCAGGCTCATCTTGTGTATTTCTTACCCCAGTTCTAGAATCAGCCACTTCACCAAAGCGCCTTGGTTCCTTTATTTGGAGAATAGTATTAGAAACCAACTCTGGATGCTAGGTGAGCTTGTTGCTGCTAGGGTGTTCTTTTTACTGACAGCAAGGAAACACGCGTACTAAGCAGTATATAGACATGTAACCGTAATTTTCAAAATGTAATCACTTGTACCTGTGGTGAACTAAAAATGAGTACATTGAGTTCATACCTATGTCTTCAAGTCTAATCCATTACCACATGGATCACTCTAGCCTTCTCCCCTTGCTTATCTATAAATTTTCACTCCAACGTTAAGAAATCTGGCACCTACCACCCACATTCCATTTACTTATTCATTTCTAGTGTAGCAGCCTCGGAATTTATGATTTATATTTTTATTACTGTAACACAGTACTTACGGGCCCTTCCTTTGCTTATATTCTTATAGACCTTACTTATTTCCAATATTAGGTCAGCATCTCTCCTCTCTTCCTCCCCTTCAGTGAGGTTCTGTATATTTGTAATCCTGTTATGCTGTCATGTCACATCTGCTTTCCTTCCTGGGATTCCCCTGATCTCCTAACAGTTTTTTTTAAAAAATTGTATGCATTGAATTTTACCTCTTGTGTTTTAAAAATTAATGGGTTTGACAAGTGCTTCACCTATGAAACACACACTCTTCTCCCACTCGCAGTAATCACTGTCTCTATGGTTTTGACTTTTCCAGAATGCCATATAATTGAAATCATTCAGTATGTGGCTTTTCAAACTACTTTCACTTAAAATATATGTAAGCTTTATTTGTGTCACTTAAAATATATGTAAGCTTTATTTGATAGCTGTATATTTTCATCACTGAATATTTCCTTATATAGTATCTTACACTTGATACCCTGTTTCCTATTGTAGGACAACTTGGTTGCTTTCAGTTTTTGGCAGTTATAGATAAAGTCGCTGTAAGTGTTTGCTGTAGCACTTTTTGTGGAAATAACTTTTCAACTCATTTGGGTAAATACTTAGGGGTGCTTAGATCATAGGGTAAGACCATGTTTAGCCTTGTAAGAAACTGCTAAACTGTCTTCCAATAAGGCTGTACAGTTTTGCATTCTTACCAGCAGTGAGTGAAAGTTCTTGTTGCTCTACATCCTCATCAGCATTGGGTGTTGTCAGTTGCTGGATTTTAGCCATTTTAATGGGTATGCAGTGGTATCTTGTTTTAATATGCAGTTCCTTAATGACATGATACTGATGATTTTTTCATGTGCTTATTTGCAGTGTTTTTCTTTCGTGATGCATCTTGTAGATCCTTTTTCCATATAAAAATTTTGGTTCATTTTGTTGTGTTTTAAGAGTTCTTTGTATATTTTGGGTACAAGTCTTTTCATTAGATGTCTTTTGCAAATACTTTCTCTTTCTGCAGTTTGTGTTTTCATTAACTTAGCAGTGTCTTTCACAGGGCAGAAGTTTTAAATTTTAATCAATTTCTGTTTAATTTTTGTTTCATTGATTATGTGTTTGGTGGGTGTATCTAAAAATTTATTGCCTCTTCTGAGGAAGGATGGCAGCAAAGTAGGTGGAAGCTACGCTGCCTTTTTCCCGGGACAAAACTGGAATTACAACTAAATTATCGAAAAATCATCCTGAACATTAGCTGGAGAGAAGCCTTATAACCAAGGACTTTCGGAAGAAACCACATTGAGACTGGTAGGAAGTGTGGAGGTGTGAGATGGCTGGCTGGGCTCCCACAGGCAGCAGCTGAAGTTCCGGAAGGATTTTTCAGCAACCCAGAGGTATCCCCCTGAGAAAAGTGGGGTCTAAGCCCCAAGCTGGGCTTCATAGCCAGAGCAACAGAACCGGGAAGGGAAGCGAAATAACATCCAGCCATGAAAAGCAGTGGGGTTTCTGTCTGCCAGGGAGAGACAGCTAGAGTTACAGAGAGCCTCTTAAAGGGTTAACACACAAAATTTCATTTGCAGCCACTTACTGTGGGCTCCAGCAGAGGGAGGGTAGAGCAGAGCATGAGGAAATTATGGGGTCGGTGGCTCTGGGGAGAGAGCTGAAGGGTTAGGCACAAGGATCCTTGTGCTCAGTCATTCCTTACACTGCAGAATCCATCTCTCTTGGTCAGACCACTCCCCTCCATTTGGCATCAACCTGGGGGGGAAGCAATAGCACCACCCGCAGAAATTCTTCTCACGTCACCCTGTGGAGCCTAAGTGGGGCTGCTGAGCAGTATAGCTGGCGGTTATTTCAGTTGATTAACAGAGGCCTAACAGAGGTCTGCAGGTGAAGGCAGATCTCTGTAAGCTTGGGGACTTCAGCAGACCCTTCTGTGGGCCCTGTGCTGGTAAAAGCTGGCCTCAGTGTGCAGCCTTGTTCTCTCTGCACACATCCAGGCTCAGAAGAGGGAACCATAAACTATGGATCACTAATAGCTCCAAACACGTTGCCCAGGGCCAGGCACAGGCAGCACCAGAATTTGCAGATCTAATTAATACATAGAAATAAACACAAGGAGGCAGCCAAAAAAATAGGACCCAAATGAAAGAACAAGAGAATTGTCCAGAAGAAGAGCTAAATGAAATGGAGGCAAGCAATTTATTAAATATAGAGTTCAAAGTAACGATCATAAGAATTAACAACATGAAAAAGACATAGACACCATAAAAAAAGAACCAGTCAAAAGTAAAGAATGCAGTATCTGAAATAAATAATACAGTAGAAGGAATACACAGTAGGCTAGATAAAGTAGAGAATTGAATCAGTGATTTGTAAGGCAGTGTAGAAAAGAACACCCAAGCAGAGCAGCAAAAAGAAAAAAGAAATTTAAAAAAAATGAGAGTTTATGGGACCTTTGGGACAACATGAAGCATAACAACATCCACATCATGGAGATACCAGAAGGACAAGAGAGTGAACAGGGGATCAAGAACCTATTTGAAGGAATAATGACTGAAAACTTCCCTAACCTGGTGAAGGAAAAAGACACACAAGTCCAGGAAGTGCCAAGAGCCCCAAACAAGATGGACTGAAAGAGGCCCACGCCAAGACACATCATAATAAAAATGGCAAACCTAAAAACGAGAGAATCTTAAAAGCCAAAAGAGAAAAGCAGTTATCTATAAGTGAGCTCCCATTAGAATTATCATCTGATTTCTCAACAGAAATATTTCTGGCCAGAAGGGACTGGCATGAAATATTCAAGGTGATGAAAAGCAAGGACCTACAACTAAAGCTACTTTACCCAGCAAGGCTATAATTTAAAATTGAAGGAGGAAAAAGAGCTTCCTGGACAAGAAAAAACTAAAGGAGTTTGGCACCACCAAACCAGTATTACTGCAAACATTAAAGGGCTTGATTTAAGAAGACAAAGAAAAAAGAAAATAGGCTAAAAGTAAAATGGTAATAATTACATATCTATCAATAATCACTTTAAATGGTTTTGATGCTCCAATGAAAAGACATAGGGTAGCTGAATGGATACGAAAACAAGACCCACATATATGCTGTCTCCTGGAGACCCACCTCAAAACAAAAGATACACGCATACTAAAAGTAAATGGAGGGGGAAAAATATTTCATGCAAATGGAAAGGAAAAATATGCTGGGGTAGATATTTATATCTGACAAAATAGACTTTAAAACAAAGGCTATAGTAAGAGACAAAGAAGGATACTACATAATGATAAAGAGAACAGTCAAACAAGAGAATATAACCCTAGTAAACATTTATGTATCTAACATAGGAGTACCTAAGTATGTAAAGCAAATCTTGATGGACATGGAAGGAGAGATGGACAGAAATATACCCATAGTGGGAAGATGTTAACACCCCATTGATTTCAATGGATAGATCGTCTGGATAGAGAATCAACAAGGAGAGAGTGGCCTTAAATGACAAACTAGATCAGATGGATTTGACATCTTGAAAGCACTTCACCCTAAAGTGCAGAATATATTATATTATACATTCTTTTCAAGTACTCATGGAATGTTTTCTAGGATAAACCACATGTTAGGACACAAAAGAAGTCTCAGTAAATTTAAGAAGATTGAAGTCATAGCAAGCATCTTTCTGACCATAATGCTATGAAACTAGAAATCAATCACAAGAAGAAAACTGAAAAATACACAAAAACATGGACGCTAAATAACATGTTATTAAACAATAAATGGGTTAACAACGAGATGAAGGAAGAAATCAAAAGATACCTTGAAACAGTTGAAAATCAGAACATACCCCCAAATCTGTAAGACACAGCAAAACAATTCTAAGAGGGAAGTTCATTACATTACAGGCTTGTCTCAAAAACAAGAAAAAGCTCAAACAATCTAACTTTACACTTAAAGGAACTTGAAAAAGAACAACAAAGTCTAAAGTGAGTACAAGGAAGGAAATAATAAAGATCACAGCAGAAATAAATGAAATAATAGTCTAAAAACTGGTACAAAAGATTACTGAATCCAAGAGCTTTTTTTTTTTTTAAAGATAAAAAGATTGACAAACTTTTAACCCCTCGTCAAGAAAAAATAACCCAAATAAAATTAGGAATAAAAGAGGAGCAATAACAGCACCAAAGAAATACACAGGATTGTAAGAAAATATGAACAACACTGTACCACACAATTGGACAACCTGGATGAAATGGATAAATTCCTAGAAACATAACAGTTTTCCAAAGCTAAATCAGGAAGAATCGGAGGATCTGAATAGACAGATTATATCTAGTGTAATCGAAGCAGTAATTTAAAAAACTCCCAAACAAACTAAAGCCCTGGATCAGATGGCTTCACAGGCGAATTTTACCAAACATTCTGAGAACTAACACCTCTTATCAAACTATTCCAAAAATATTCAAGAGGAGGGAAGACACTCAAGCTCATTTTGTGAGGCCAGCATTATCCTAATTCCAAAAACCAGGTAAAGACACTACAAAGAAAGTTTCATAAGCCAGTATCTCTGATGAACATAGATGCTAAATTGTCAACAAAATATTAGCAAACTAAATACAGCAGTACATCAAAAAAATCATATACCACAATCAAGGGGGATTTATTTCAGGGATGCAAAATTGGTACATTTGCAAATCAATAAATGTGATTCACCATATAAACAAAATGAAGGGTGAAAACCACATGATCGTATGGATAGAAAAAGCATTTGAAAAAATCCAGCACCCATTTATGAAAAAAACTTTTAGCAAAGTGGGAGTAGAGGGAACATACCTAAACATAATAAAGACCATATATGAAAACCCACTGTCAGCATCATATTCAACAGGCAAAAACTGCAAGTGTTCACCTTAAGATTGTGAAGATGACAGGGATATTTGCTTTCACCTTGTTCAACATAGTACTGGAAGTCCTAGGCATAGAAGTGAGACAAGAAAAAATAAAATGCATTCAGATTGGAAAGGAAGAAGTAAAACTCATTATTTGCAGATGGCATGCGACCGTACGTAGAGAACCCTAAAGACTCCACCAAGAAACTATTAGAACTGATAAGTGAATTCAGTAAAGGAGCAGTATATAAAATTAATATCCAAACATCAGTTGCATTTTAATGTGCCAATAATGAACTATCAGAAAGGGACGTAAAGAAAATAATCTTATTCACAATTGCTTCAAAAAGAATAAAGTAGCCTTGGCTGGTGTAGCTCAGTGGATTGAGCATTGGCCTGTGAACCCAAGGGTTACCAGTTCAGTTCCCCAGTCAGGGCCCATGCCTGGGTTGTGAGCCAGAACCCCAGTGGGGGCAGCCACACATTAGTGTTTCCCTCTTTTTCTTCCTCCCTTCTCCGTGTCTAAAAATAAAATAAATAAAATCTTTTAAAAAAAGAATAAAATACCTAGGAATAAACTTAACCAAGGATGTAAAAGACATGGAAAATTATATGACACTTAAGAAAGAACTTGAAGAAGATACAAATAGGAGGGAGAACATACTGTTCATGGGTAGGAAGAGTTAACATCATTAAAATGTCCATACTTCCCCAAACAGTCCATAGATTCAGTGCAATTCCTAGCAAGATACCAATGACATATATATCACAGAACTAGATCAAATATTTCAAAAACTTATATGGAACCACAAAAGGCCTCCAAAAGACATCAGTGATTTTGAAAAAGAAGAACAAAGTTAGAGGAATCATGCTACCTAATATCAAGCTATGCTGTAAGGCCATAGTAATCAAAACAGTGTGGTACTGGCATAAAAACGGACGCATAGATGAATGCAACAGACAACAGAGCCCAAAATTAAACCCATGCCTTTATAGTCAATTACTATTTGACAGAGGAAGCAAGCACATACAGTGGGTTAAAGATAGTTTATTCAATAAATGGGGTTGGGAAAATTGGGCAATACATGTAGAAAATTAAACTAGGTCACCTTCTTATGCCACACACAAGAATAAATTTAAAATGGATTAGACTTAAATGTTAAACCTAACACCATAAAAATTCTAGTAGAAAACACAGGCAATAAAATCTCAGACATTGCTCATAATGCCATTTTTTCTGATATATCTCTTCAGGCAAGGACAATGAAAGAAAAAAAAAGTGACTACATCAAACTAAAAAGTTTTTGCACAGCAAAGGAAACCATCAACAAACTAAAAACACAACCCACTGAATGGGAGAATATATTCACTGATACATCTGATATGGGGTTAATATCTAAAATTTATAAAGAACTTATAAAACTCAACACCCAAAAATCCCTTTAAAAGGTTTTTAAATTTAAAAATTTAATTAAAAAATTGGCAAAGGACCTGAATATATACTTCTCTAAAATATATACATTTTGGCCAATAGTCATATGAAAAGATACTCAATGTCTGAAAGGGCAAATTAAAACAATAATGAGCTATCAGCTCACCTTGGTCAGAATGGCTATCATCAATAAATCAACAAACAGCAAGTGCTAACTAGGCTGTGGAGAAAGGGGAACCCGTTTGAAATGTTGGGAATGTGGATTGGTGCAGCCACTATTGACAACAGTGTGGAGATACCTCAAAAAATAAAAAATGTAACTGCTTTATGACCCAGTGTTTCCATTTCTGAGAATTTATCCGAAGAAACCTGAAACACTAATAGGACAGAATGTAAGCACCCCTTTATTCATTGCAGTCTTATGTACAGTAGCCAAGATCTGGAAGCGGTCTAAGTGTCCATCAGTAGATGAGTGGATAAAATTATGATACATTTACACAGTGGAACACTACTCAGCTGTAAAAAAGAAAATTTTTACCGTTTTCAACAACATGGGTAAAATATGTTAAGTGAACATTATGTTAAGTGAAATAAGTCAGTCAGAGAAAGACAAATACCATGTTATTTTACTCATGTGGAATCTAGTGAACAGACTGAACCAACAAGCAAAACAGAGAACAGACTCATAAAAGACTGACAGCTGTATGGGGGGTGGTTAGTGGGTGGAAGGATTGAGCAAAAAAGGAGACGTACTAATGGACTTGGACAACAATGTGTTGATTCTTGGGGGGAGGGATTGGGTGCAGTGAATGAAGGTATTGGGGATAAATGGTAATAGAAAAAATACATTTAAAAAAAGAACCAAAAAATTAATTGCTAATTCCAAGGTCATTTTTTCCTTTTTAATATTGGAATACTTTCTCCATTCTTATAGTAGTCCAAGAAAAGTTCATATTCACCCATTTCTGACTAAGAAAGACTTCATGACACAAATCTTCCTAAAATACCTCATGGAATTTTTTTTTTTTAATTGTAATATGCTTATTTCCTCAAATACTACTTTGGCTGTTTCCTCATTTTTGTTTTAGATTTACACCTTGGTTTTGAGTTCCCTTTACCACTTTATAGATGATAGTGTTCTCTGCTGCTTTCCAGTTATCCATTATTTCCTATATACTTTCTGCTGTTCTACTTCTGCTATTTCTTATGGCCAGAATACTTTATAATGTTAATCACTATATTTTTCTTTGTTATGCAGAAATATGTGCTTTATATACCTTTTTAGTTTAGAAAACAGGAATTGGGAATTAAGAAAAACTCTTAAGTGCTCTCTAAAGGCCTATGATGTCTTGTTAAGTATACAGTTTGAAGGATTTTTTCATGGAGTAATTTCTTTTATTGGAATTGTTCCTAACATTTTGTTGTGCTCATTAAGTTCAGTGGATTTTTTAGCAGAGATCTGTGTAGGGATTAATTTTTTTTTTAGGTTAATCTCAAACTTCTTATTTCCTAGTCAAAGTAGATGTATATATATAATATACAATATACAATGTGAATATATATCATATAAATACTGTATATGTATATGTATCACTTGAATATATATAATATGTGGTTATGGAGTACCACAATTAGGAGATGTATAAATACTGCCTTTATAAATATGTGACCATCTAAAATACCAGTCACTGTAAACATATTGAGGACAGAGATTTTGTCATACTCTTTGTGCCCATTATCATGAAAGGCATTGGGGGATGTATTTAAATTAGTAGTGGGTTAAAGTAAAAAAATGCATCAGATTTCTTTTTTTGATCGAGTACACATGGCAAAAGTATTACTGAGACATGTAAATAACATTTTTAATTTATTTTAATAGACTCAATCTTTATTTTTAATTTTTTTGTGTATTTTATTGATTATGCTATTGCAGTTGTCTTATTTTTTCTCCCCTTTATCCCCTCTGCACTGCACCCCATCCCATCATCCCCACCTCAACATTTTCCTGCCACCACTTTCCCCAGACCCACCCCTCCCCACCTCCCACCCTCAGTCCTTCCCCTGTTTGGCTTTGTCGATTGGCCCTTTACGCATGTTTCTTGATGACCCTTCCCCTCCTTTTCCCGTTATCCCCCTCCCTCCTGCCCTCTTGTTACTGTCGGTTTGTTTTTTATTTCATTGTTGCTGGTTGTATTTTGCTTGCTTGTTTATTTTGTTGATAAACAAAGTTTGATGAAGGTTCCACTTATAGGTGACATCATATGGTATCTGTTTTTCACTGCCTGGCTTATTTCACTTAACATAATGCTCTCGAGTTCCATCCGTGCTGTTACGAAGGGTAGTAGCTCTTTCTTTCTCTCTGCTGCATGGTATTCCATTGTGTAAATGTACCACAGTTTTTTTTGATCCACTCGTTTACTGTTGGGCACTTAGGTTGGGTCCAACACTTGGCTATTGTAAATCGTGCTGCTATGAACATTGGGATGCATAGGTTCTTTTGAATTGGTGTTTCAAGATTCCTAGGGTATAATCCCAGCAGTGGAATTGCTGGGTCCAAAGGCAGTTCCATATTTAGTTTTTGAGGAAATTCCAAACTGTTTTCCATAGTGGCTGCACTAGTCCACATTCCAACCAACAGCGCACCAGGGTTCCCTTTTCTCCACATCCTCTCCAGTACCTGTTGTTTCTTGATTTGTTTATGATGGCTATTCAGGCTGGTGTGAAATGGTTTCTCATTGTAGTTTTAGTTTGCATCTCTCTGATAGCTAGTGATGCTGAGCATCCTTTCATGTGTCTCTGGGCCGTGTGTATGTCCTCCTTCAAGAACTGTCTCTTCAGGTCCTTTGCCCATTTTTTAATTGGATTTTTGGCCTTCCTGATATTGAGTTGTATGAGTTTTTATATTTTGGAGATCAAACCCTTGTCCGAAGTATCATTGGCCAGAATATTTTCCCACAGAGTTGGTTCCCTTTTCATTTTGATGATTTTTTTTTTTTTTTTAGCCATGCAAGAGCTTTTTAGTTTGATGTCCCATTTGTTTATTTTTTCCTTCATCTCCCTTGCCCTAGGAGTTATATCAGTGAAAATGTTGCTGCATGGAATATCTGAAATTTTCCTATCTATGTTTGTCTCTAGGAGTTTTATGGTGCCATAACTTAGATTTGTCTTTTATCCTTCTTGAGTTTATTCTGGTGTATGACATAAGCTGGTGGTTAGTTCATTTTTTTTGCATGTAGCTGTCCAGATCTCCCAACACCATTTGTGGAAGAGGCTATTTTTACTCCATTTTGTGCTTCTGCCCCCTTCGTCAAATATTAATTGAGTATAGAAACATGGGTTTATTTTTGGGCTCTCTATTTTGTTCCATTGATCTATGTGTCTTTCTTATGCCAGTCTCAGACTGTTTTGATTACAGTGGCCTTATAATGTAGTTTCATGTCAGGTATTGTGATCCATCCTACTTTGTTCTCCTTACTCAAAATTGGTGCAGCTGTTCGGAGTTGTTTATGAGTCCATATAAATTTTTGAAATGTTCTACATCTGCGAAATATGTCATTGGTATTTTAATAGGGATTGCTTTGAATCTGTAAATTGCTTTAGATAGTACGCACATTTGGATGATGTTAATTCTTCCAATCCATGAACATGGTATATACTTACACTTATTTGTGTCTTCTTTAATTTCTTTCTTCAGTGTTGTGTAGTATTCTGAGTACAGGTCTTTAACCTCATTGGTTAAGTTTATTCCTAGGTACCTTATTTTTCTTGTGGCTATAGCAAATGGGACTTTTATTCTGACATTTCCTTGTTGGTGTCCAAAAATGTCTTTGATTTCTGAATACTGACTTTATATCCTGCTGTTTTGCCAAATTCATTTATTAGGTCATCGAGTCTATTAGTGGAACCTATAGGATTTTCTGTGTACACTACCATGTTATTTGCAAACAATGACAGTTTTCCTTCCTCCTTTCCAGTTTGAATGCCTTTTCTTTTTCTTGTCTGATGGCTGTGGCTAGGACTTCTAATACCATGTTGAATAGAGATGGTGAAAGTGGACATCCTTGTTTTGTTCCCAATCTTAGTGGGAAAGCTTTTAGTTTTTGCCCATTCAGCATAATGTTGGATGTAGGTGTATTATGTTGAGGTATACCCCTTTTATTCCCACTTTACTGAATGTTTTTATCATAAATGAGTGTTGTACCTTACCAAGTACTTTTTTCGCATCTATTGATATGATCATATGATTTTTGTCTTTTGTTTATGTGATGTGTTACATTTATTAATTGATGAATATTGCAACATCCTTGCATCCCTGGGATGAATCCTACTTGATCATGGTGTATGAACTTTTTTAATGTATTGCAGGATGCAGTTTGCCAATATTTTGTTGAGGATTTTGGCATCTACGTTCATCAGCAATATTGACCTGTAGTTTTTTCTTCGTTGTGTCTTTGTCTGGTTTTGGGATTAGGATGATGCTAGCCTCATAAAAAGAGTTTGGGAGTCTTCCTCCTTCTTGGATTTTTTTGGAGTAGTCTGAGAAGGATAGGGATTAACACTTCCTGAAATGTTTTGTAGAAGTCTTCTGTGAAACCATCTGGTCCAGGGCTTTTGTATGCCAGGAGTTTTTTGATTACTGCTTCAATTTCACCAGCTGTTATTGGTCTGTTCAGGTTTTCTACTGCTCCATTCAGTTTTGGAAGATTATATTTTTCAAGGAATTTGTCAGTTTCACCCAGGTTTTCAAATTTCTTGGCATATACTTGTTTCTAGTAATTTCTCACAATCCTTTGTATTTATGTGGTATCAGTGGTAATTTCTCGTCTTTCGTTTCTGATTTTATTTGGGTCTTGTCCCTTTTTTTCTTGAAGAGTCTGCTTAAAGGCTTGTCGATTTTGTTTATCATTTCAGAGAACCAACTGCTGACTTTACTGATTCTTTGAATTTTTTTTTTTAGTCTCTGTGTCATTCAGTTTTCCTCTGTTCTTGATTATTTCCTTCCTTTCACTCTCCCTGGGCTTGCTTTGTTGTTTCTCCAGTTCTTACAGATGTAGGGTTAGGTTGCTTATTTGAAATGTTTCTGTCTTTTTTAGGTAGGCCTGTATTGCCATGAATTTTTCTCTCAGGGCAGCCTTTGCTGTGTTCCACAGGTTTTGGACTATTGTATGTTTATTTTCATTTGTTTCCAGAAACTTTCTGATTTTTTCTTTGATCTCATTATGGATGCATTCATTGTTTAATAGCATGCTATTTAGTCTCCATGAGTATGAATGTTTTTGAGTTTTTTCTTTGAGACTGATTTCTCGTTTTAAGCCCTAGGGGTCTGAGAAAATGCTTGATTTGATTTCAATTTTCTTAAATTTCTTGAGGCTTGTTTTGTGTGCTATTATGTGGTCTATGTTTGAAAATATTCCATGTGCATTTGAAAAGAATGTGTAGTTTGCTTCCTTGGGATGAAAGGCTCTGTGTATATCAGTTAGGTCCATTTGATCTAATGCTTCATTCATTTCCACAATATCCTTGTTGATGTTTTGTTAGGATGATCTATCCATTGTTGAGAGTGGGGTATTAAAATCCCCTACTATAAGTGTGTTGGTGTCTATATCTCACTTGAAGTTCTCTAGGATTTTCCTTATATATTTGGGTGCTCCTATGTTGGGTACATATAGGTTTACAATGTTTATGTCGTCTTGATGGATTCTTCATTTGAGTATTATGAAGTGTCCTTGTGTATCTCTTTTTGTGGCCTTTGTTTTGAAGTTTATTTTGTCTGATACAAGTATTGCTGCCCCGGCTTTTTTTCCTGTCCGTTTGCTTGGGATATTTTTTTTTCCAACCCTTTACTTTCAGTCTTTGTAGGTCTTTTTTCTGAGGTGGGTCTCTTATAGGCAACATATAGGCGGGTGCTGTTTTCTTACCCATTCAGCTACACTGTGTCTTTTATTGGGGCATTTAATCTGTTTGTATTTAAAGTTATTATTGACAGGTATTCATTTTTTCCCTTTGCACTTGTGTTCCTCTCTCTTTCACTGTTTTTCTTCATCTTCTTAAAGCAGCCCCTTAAGCATATCTTGCAATGCTGGTTTGGTAGAGATATGTTGTTTTAGCCTTCTTTTGTCTGGGAAACTCCTTATTTCACCTTCCATTTTAATTGAGAGCCTTGCTGGGTAGAGTAGCCTTGGTTACAGTCCTTTGGTTTGCATTATTTGGAATATTTCTTGCCATTCCCTTCTGGGTTGTAGTGTTTCTGTGAAGTCAGCTGCTAGCCTTATCGGGGCTCCCTTGTGTGTTGCTTGTTTCTCCCTTGCTACCTTTAAGATTCTCTGTCTTTGGTATCTGCCATATTAATTATGATGAGCCTTGGAGTCGACCTCTTTGGGTTCCTCTTGACTGGGACCCTTTGTGCTTCCTGGACTTGTATGACTTTTCCTCTACTCAAATTAGGGAAGTTTTCCATCATTACTTTTTCAAACAGTTTTTCTATTTCTTGCTCCTCTTCTTCTCCTTTTAGTATTCCTGTCATATGGATATTACTATGTTTCATGTTGTCCTGCATTTCCCTTAACCCCTCTTCATTCTTTTTGAGACTTTTTCCATTTTGTTGCTCTTTCTGGGAGTTTTTTCTACCATGTTCTTCAGCTCGCTGATTCGATCCTGTGCTTCATCTAGCCTGATCTTGATTCCTTCTACTGTGTTCTTCAATTCAGAAATTGTATTCTTCATTTTCTCTTGATTCTTGTCGATAGTTTCTATGTCCTTTTTCATGCTGATATAGTTTGCAGTAAGTTCCTCGTAGTGTCCCTGTAGTTTTTGGAATTCTCACTGAGCTCACTGAGTTCCTTGTAACCATTATTTTGAATTCCGTATCTGATAGTTTACTTGCCTCTATTTCAGTTCGTAGTTTTTCTGAGGATTCCTCCTTTCCTTTCATTTGGGGGTTGTTTCTTTTGTCTTCCCATTATTTGTCTGCAGGAACAAAACCCCAAAGCCCAGGAACAAACCCACGACCTCAAAAAATAACTGCCTTGAAATCCCACTAACAGCAGCAAATGAATCAGTATTAATAAGGCTGTAAAAAGATTAAGGCTATTACAAGAAAGGAGAGAAATAAACTATCGTATAAAATCTAGTGACTAAGTATGCTCCAATTTGAGGGACAAGAAAAGAATATTAAAAAGGTATGTAGTAACGAAAATATTGCAAATCATGGAGAAGACCACAGTGGATTTCGTCTTGGCAACCTCTCATATTTTCTGCTGTTTTTTCTTTCTGGATCTGCCTCTGGTGATGTCAGATATTGACCCCATTTGACCTTAGGCAGTCTGAAGGTTTGAGATTTCCGGGATCTACTGTTCTGTGGCTGTCTCCTTCAGTTAATCTAGTCACTCTGTGTTCAGCAGTCAGGCTTAAGCACCATAGGACAGGGCAGAATCCCTCCTGGGGTTGGGGATAATGTTTCCCCTCAGGCTGCTGCTGCTTGGAGGGGAATGGTCTGTTTGAGCTGGATGGCTGCTGCTTTATGGGGGATGATTCAAGACCAGGATTGTGGCAGCTGCTCTCTCAGTTCTCTCCACAAAGTCTCCGTCCCCAGTCTCTCCTCGGGTGCCCCTAGTCCACTCTGCTCCCCCTTTGCAGGGATCTACCATCTGTGGCTGCTACTCTGCCCTTAGCAGTCGGCCTTAAGCACCACAGGGCCAGGGCAGAGTCCCTCCTGGGGACGGAGGTATTGTTTCTTCTCAGGCTGCCACCGCTCAGGGTTGGGGTCTTCCTGAGGAAGGTGGCTGCTGCCATATGGGCGAAGACTCAGCACCGGGATCCCAGCAGCTACTTTCTCAGTTTTCTCCCCAAATCCTCCATCTCCAGTCTCTCCTCAGCTGTCTCTAGCCCACTCTGCCCCCATCTTTGCCAGAGCCCAGGGTTAGTGGCTGCAGATGAAAATTTATTGGTTGGCCCTTTAAATGGCTCTTTCAGTCTCCAGCCACCAGTCTCTGGCAGAGGGCAGTCCGGCTGCTTTTCGCAGCTGGCTGTTATCTGTGTACTTTTTGGGCTCTGGTGCTGTGGGCTGGGGATCCCTGCTTATGGTTTAGACCGTGCTCTTCTCAGGGGGATCCAGCTGGCTGCTTAAATATCCCTCTGGCGCTGCCACCTGAGCATGCCCAGCCTTCTCCTGTCTCCACCGTACTCCTTACCAGTCAGGTTGTGCTGAACTGATTCTTCTGTCTGTCCAAGGGTATAAGGCTTCTCTCTTGCTATTGTTCAGTTGTTTTGTTCTGGGTGATTTCTCCACAGTTTAGTTGTAACTCCAGATTGGTCCTGGGAGGAGGTCAGTGTGACTTCCATTCACTCCTCCACCATCTTGATCCCCTCTCCTGTTTAGGGATTAATTTTAAACAAGTACTGTTAAAATGCTTTGTAGGACAGTGCTTAAAATGTATTGTTTTTAAGTTGGTTAATATTTGCATGCGAGGCTCTTAACATTTTGTTGTTCATGGTATTAGATGGCTTAATAGGTTATACATGTATATTGAACTTTATTGTAAACTTACTAATTATGGGTACATTTACTGTATTTCTTTCAGATTTTGCTTACTTGTTTACTTTTTTTGATATACTTAGTAAGGATTCCTACTGAGAGATATACTGGCTTAAAACAGATGTCCTGGGGGGGAGGAAGATAACATGTACTGAACTGTATAATTGGTGGTGGGAAAGAAAATGAGAAAAATTGTCAGACAGAAAGGAGGAGGCTATTAGATTTTAAAATAGCATGATCGAAAGTTCTGAATTTGATTTGGAGGAAGAGGAGTTAAAGATCTAAGCAGTTTTATGCTTGTATATCTGTTCTTGTTATTGAAACATGGGGAAGATGACTAGTAAGATGTTTGAAACATGGGGAAGATGACTAGTAAGATGTTTGAAAAGCCTACATGGATATTTTCAAAACTGCAAAGAAAAGCAGCTAGTTGGTACTGGGCATTAGGTAAGCAAAAACTTTAAATGTACTGGTGGTTAGGTACTTACTAGTTGTAAGAGAGAGAGAGAGTGTGTGTGTGTGTGAGTGATGACTGTGGATGCAGGAGTGTGGTGATGAGTACAGGGTACATTTCAGTTAGGAGTTAAATGAGTAACATTCTGACCAAAATACTTGAGAGGATACCAGGATGAACAGTGCTCAATCTAATACCTAATCTAAAGAGAAGAATCCACAAATTTGGGGAATAGAGGAAGAAACAAGCCAAAATTAAAACTATAAACATTTGTTTTAATATAGTTTATGTTTTAAGTAAAAATAGGCAGCATAAATTATTCACATATTTGTAGATAATTGTCACTTAAATCCTAGTTTTTAGAGCTACCTCATAATTATTTTAATTTTCTTTGACTCCATGGTGTATAATAAGGCTTTTATTTTCATTTTTATTTTATCTAATTTTCCCTAGATCTTGGATTGTAATACATAATTTCTGCTATGTGATTTCTAGAAGCTTATAATTTTATTAGTCTCTCTTAGCTTCCCAGTTTCATTCCCCATCCTCCACCCCAGTATTACCTAGAAATCTATCTCAGCCCCTGTTCTTTTACTACATCGTGCCCATTCTTGTTCATGCTATCTGCCTTCATATCTAAATACCTTTTTTATATAGATGTCTTTTGACTACTTTGTAGTCTCAATTCTCATTGCCTTTAACTAAAACTTTAGATAGGATGTTTCATGTTCAACGTGGTTAAATTGACTTCTTTATCTTTTTTCACTAACACCTCCTTCATACTTAGCTTCTGACCACTGGGGCAGGTGTAGTCATAAAACCTGGCAGTGAAAGAGACGGAACATGGACTGGTGTTTAACCCATTGTTGCTCCCCACCCCACAGCCCCTCTCTTGATTAGCATAAAATCACTGTTTTACTTACTACTCTTCATTTTTTTTTTTTTTTGTATGTTCCTATGGGTAAATGACCAAGTTTTGTATGTCTGCCGTAACATTTTACAGATTGCGTTGTTTCACTATCTTCAAGGTTATTTCTTAAGTTATTTTATTATTTCCTAAAAACAAAAAGAAATAAATCATGGATGATAAATATTGCAGTGTGGAATTTTGAAAAGTTGTAGGGAAAAACTCATGTAGGTAAAAGGAGTCCTGGTAATGCATGAAAGTAAAGGCTGGACAGGTTATAATTTGGAAGGTTGTAATTTCTATTTACTGTGAGGGAAAAGACCATGTGGATTTGCCAGGGCTGGGGTCGGGTAGAGATAGGAAGTGGATTTTGATATGGTAAGTTTTAGGTATCTATTAAAACATCTTGTGGATTTGGTTGTTGTGTATCTGTAGTCACTTTTAATCTAGAAGAATCTTCTTTTTTCATTTTTTATGAAACTGATGTTTTTAGGCATTCAGGTCTGTTGTCTAATAGAATGTTTCACATTCTGGATCCTAATTAGCTATGGTTAGACATCTTTTTTTGACAAGAGCACAACATAGGTGACCTTGTAACATCTTAGTATATCACATCAGGAGGCATATTTCATCAGGTTGTCTGTCGTACTGTTGGTGTTGCTAAGTTTGACCACTTAGTTAAGCTCACGACTTACAGATCTTTCCACTGTAAAGGTATATTTCCCCATTTATAATTTGTACCTAATCTGCATAATCAGCAACGAAATATTTTAGGGCTCCCATCAACTTTTAACATTTGTTTTCATTCTCTTCACGCATTCAGTACTATAAACTTGAAAAACAGTTCTGTCATTGTAACAATTTTATAAAAGTTGTTTCCCACGTCACTAGAAGTTTAAAAGGGTATTCTGTCATAATATAAATAAAGGGCAGAAATGAAATTGAGACAATGTGGAAATGAAGTAGGAGAGGCTGTGGTAAAGTGCACCTATGTTTGGAGGGTGGTGCTGACACAGTGTGATACATAAAGTTGTTCTGTATTCCTTATAGCCATAAAGTTATTTATGCTTCTAAAATGTGAGAAACATTGTATTCATAACTTTATTTAAGCAATTGTGGCCAAAATTAATGAACTTTATTTTTTTTAATAGGTTTAAATGTAATGCTGGATATTTATTTCTCTTTCTAAGGTAAGTTTTAGTTTTATTTTTTGAAACATTACTATATTAATTTATTATTCAAGTAATTTTCTAGAAAGTAAGTTTTAGCTACTGAAGTTGTATCACTAACTTACCTATCACTGGGCTTATGAGTTTATTTGTTACAGAGAATAATTGTCCCTTAGGGGAATGATTGTTAGTTACTGCACATACAGCATACAGCAACATCATGCCCAGTACTTGGGTGCTGATAATCATTTTTGGTATACTGAATATTCGGCATTGCTTAGGTTTGTCTTAGTATCCTTGAGCATTGGGTTGAGTGTTTAAGTTTCCTAGGGCTGCTATAACAGAGTGCCTCAAACTGGGTGGCTTAAATCAACAAAAACATTCTCTCACAGTTCTGGAGGCTAGCTGTCCAAAATAAAGCATCAGTAGGTGTGTGCTCCCTCTGAAAGCTCCACGGGAAGATCCTTCCATGCCTCTTCCTAAGCCCTGGTTGTGCCAGCATCCTTGACAATTGGGCTTATAGCTGACTCACTCCAATTTCTGCCTCTGTTCTTGGGCTTCTTTCCTGTGTCTCCTGTCCTTGTTTTCAAATCTCCCTCTCCTTATAAAGATACCAGTCATTGGATTTTCAGGCTTATCCTGATCAAGCATAACTTCATCTTAAATGAATTACATCTGCACAGACATTATTTCCAAATAAGATCTTTGCTTGTCCTTAGGACTTCACCATACCTTCTTTGGGGAACACACTTCATCTCACAGTGGGTGAGGCTTGACATAAGTTGTCACAATGTTGAGATGCTATGATTATTTTGAAGCTTGAATGCTGTATTCTATGAGGTACAAAATATTTTGGAATTGGTATAGAAATTAAAGTGAAAACTAGATTTCTTAAACCAATTTAGAACTATTTTTAATAGACTTTGCATGTGGGGGGTGTATAGATGTGGATTTTTAACATTTACAATCTAAATACTGGTTATGTGTTGGCATTTATGGGGTTCAGCCTAACAAGAATGTGGCCTTCCTGAGGTAGACATAATAGGGAAACAAAGTAAACTCTTTATCAGTGTATTTTGTCTAACAATAACAATGCTGTATTTTTTATATTAGGAAATGAAACATAATTGGATGACTTTCTTTAAAGCTCACTAATGCTCTTCTTGATTCCTTTTTAAAATAAAGAGTACAGGGTCATTGAAATTCAGCTCTAACTTCAAAGATGATCGTAGGTAAGGCATGCAATGAATTTAGGTCACTGTCTGGCCCTTGGGAAGTGCCTAATATACATTAGCTGTTATTATTAGCCTAAGAAAGTGAAGAGATTGAGGTAGTCATGAAAAGAAGGAAAGTTCTTCTTGACTAATTTTTGATAGTCTTGTACCTGGTTGGTTAGTGTATTTACTGTGACAGTCATTGGTTTGGTAATGGACATAAATGACTGAAAAATGTAAATTACAGCATGATGAGTTTTTTAATGTGAGACAGTAGGAAAACATTAAACATGTTTACGTTTGAGTTTGAGATTTGAAGATAATGTTCTTAAAATGGCTTGTATTATATGATGCTTGTGAGTAAATATTTAAAATCCAGACTATGTTTAACTTTCTTCTTCATTCTGTTCTTCCATTTAAATAAAAATAGCTGTATTAATCCAACAAGCCATAATGTGGCATACCATCCTTTTTGAGAGGTGAATATTATTGAATAAAAATGGCTGACAGAAGTGGCAAGATTGTTCCAGGACCAGTGTATATTGAAGTGGAATATGATTACGAATATGAAGCAAAGGACAGAAAGATTGTGATAAAACAAGGAGAACGATACATCTTGGTGAAAAAGACCAATGATGACTGGTGGCAAGTCAAACCAGATGAGAGTTCTAAAACGTTTTATGTGCCAGCCCAGTATGTTAAGGAAGTCACCCGCAAAGCTCTGATGCCGCCTGTGAAACAGGCAGTCGGACTGCCAAATAATTCTGTGAAAATGACACAGAATTTGCATCTTCAGAGATCAACAGAAAATGTGAACAAATTGCCTGAGCTTTCAAGTTTTGGAAAGCCATCGTCATCTGTTCATGGAACGAGTCTTATTCGTGATGCCAATCAGAATTTTGGACCCAGTTACAATCCAAGTCAAACTGTCAACCTAAGCCTGGACCTGACCCACAATAATGGAAAGTTTAGCACTGACTCACATTCTCCTAAAGCTTCTGGCCAGAATAGGACACGCTTATTTGGTCACTTTCCCGGTCCAGAGTTCTTGGACATAGAGAAAACTAGCTTCTCCCAGGAACAGTCTTGCGATTCAGCAGGAGAAGGCTCAGAAAGGGTACATCAGGATTCTGAGTCTGGTGATGAACTTAGCAGCAGCTCCACGGAACAGATAAGGGTAAGACTGAAAGAATAAAATACTCATACATTAATAAAAATACTAATTACAGATTTTAATTAAAAAGTTTTTTTGTAAGAGTTAGGAATCATTTGTTTCCCCTTATATTTTCAGAATACATGAGTACTATCCTAAATTAAATAGAGAATATGTGAAATAACTTGTGGAGTTCACTTTATGGTTTAGAATTAGTATAAGTGTGGGAAAAAAATTTTCCTCTGTGTTGATTATATATGATGTGGAAAGGACTTGTTTAATTTATCCAGTGATTTTTTTTTTATAAGAAAATGTTTGTTTTCTGGTAGTACTCATTTTGACTTGTTTCCAATAAGTCTCCAGGTAATAATGGATATATGGGGAAGATATCACTGGATTATTAACCACTAACTCATGTTCTTTGAAACTTGTTTATTAATTTTGAGTAATAAAAAATACAGAGCTCACAAATCTTTACCTCCATTCCTGCACTTTTGTGTCTGAAGTGTCTTAAATATCCATGCTTATTTGCATTGTGGGGAAAAAATTTTATGTGTCTGTGGTTTGGTTTTCTTAATTTTTCATTATCTGTCTTTGAAATTAGTTTATGCCAGTTTCTTGGTCAGGTGGAAGTGAAGTAATTTGAAAAGCACATGTATGAAATTGAAACTTAAATGTATTTGGTGAAGTGTAATTTTAAATAAACTTTAAAAATGATACATTCATGACCTAAAACTCTTGTAAAATTTAATCATCAAGCTAAGTCAGTAAATAATTGTATGACTGCTGTTGGTTGTGGTCTGATTATAATAGAACTGATATGCTATTTTTCTAGATTTTAATTTTTCTTCTGACATTTTGAATGGAAATAGGAAAAAGGGAATGTTCTCTAGAAAAACTTCAGATGTTTGCAATCAAGACAGTTACATAAAGGAGCATAGTCGGTTTATCATCATTCGTCTTAGTAAACTTTTTTCTTTAATTTGTGTGTGATACTTTGACATGGAATATATAATGTTACTTGGAGTTGTTTTTATACGTGGCTCCTTTTTGAGCTAGTGGGATTTGGGAAAGATGTGTTTTTTTGTCTTCCATCTAGACATCACAATGGTTTCACACTTTAAATTATATTTTTTGTTTAGGTACACTGGCTGGCCTGTGTTCTCTTCTTTATGGTCATCTTAACTTTATGGTATTCAAGCTCATGGCTCTTAACATCTCCTGGGACTTTGACACTGTTTGTAAATTCTATTAGGTTTCTTTAGCCAGTCTTTTTTTTTAATCTTCATGGCAGCTGTTCAAACCTTTTTCATTATCTTTAGTTCTCTGATTCACCTGTTTTTCCCTGCTCTCTTATCAGGTAACCTTTCATTCTATTTCACAGCAAAAATAAAAGCCATGAGATAGAACCTTCTTCAGCTTTGGGGAGGATGTTAATAGCACTTAATGGCACTTAACAGCAGTTAATAGCACTGGGTTTCGATTTGAATCTGGAGTTCATAAAGGTTCACTTTATGGTTTTCATAATTCCATCACTTACCATCTCTGTGATAATTGGGGAAAATTGCTTCTGTGTGTCTCAGTTTTCTCATCTTAAATTGCAGATCAAGGGGTAGTTGAGGATTAAGTGGGTTGCTATATCTAATATGCTTAGAACTATACTTGGCTATTAGTAGGTTAGGTACCAACTGCTGCTTAATAAATTACTCCAAATTTGGTGGCTTAACACAGTAAACATTGATTATCTCACTGTTTCTGTGGGTCTGTAATTCAGAAGCAGCTTAGTTGGGTAGTTTTAAAGACTTAAGATCTGTCAAGAATTTGCAGTCTTACGAAGGCTCACTCACATGGTGCTAGTTTGGCCTCTTCACATATGCTTGCATTCGAGATCAAGGTGCATTAGGGAACAAGGTAGAAGCTGCATTGTCTTTTATGCCTGAATCTTGGAGGTCACACACAGCCATGTCTTCCTAAGTATATAGTTCATCCTAATTCTCTGTGGGAGGAGACTACACTGTGCGTAACCATCAGGACATGAGGACATTGAGGCCATCTTGGGGACTGTCTATCACTGTAAGTAATCATTAATTATAGTTGTCATTATCATTGTTTCTATTATTACTGCCACCATCTAATCTGTAAGTACACCGGTATCAGCAATCATCTTTACCCCCAGTGCAATGTAAATATGTCCTGTCTCACCTATCAGAGGGCAGTCTCTTTGTATTTGCTTTTCCCTTTCTTTTACAAACCTTTTGCTAAAGATTATTTAGCATTGTGTTCATATGGCTTTAGAGTTATTGTTTACCAATTTTTTCCATCATCATTTAAATTTGCCCATGTTTTTTCCATTTCAGTAAAGCTTTTCAGTGATACCTTCCCCTCTGAGTATCACCTTTTACTCTTTCCCTTTACTGGCAACTTATGGAAAGAGTTGTATAGGTTTGTTTCTCTGCATTTCCCACTCATTTCTTAACCTATTCTGGTGTGTCTTTTGACTCCACCATACCACCTAAGTGGCTTGCAAAACTATAATATCACAATCAGGGTATTGACCTTGGTACAGTAGAGTTACTAGCATTTCCAACACCAAAAGTATCCTTTATGGTTCCCTACTACCTCCACTCCTCTTTAACCCCTCCTCACCCCTAATATACTCTCCATGTAAAAATTTTTATTTCAAGAATGTTATTTAAATGCAATCATATGTCATATAATCCTTTAGGATTGGCCTTTTCATTCAGCATAATTCTCTGGAGATTGATCCAGGTTGTTGTGTCCATCAGTGTTCTTTTTGTTGGTGACTGACTAATATTCTGTGATATGGAAGTGCCATACTGTGTTTTACCGTTCACCCATTGAGGGACATCTGGGTTTCCAGTTTTGGTTTTTGCAAACAAAGCTGCTATATATAAACATTTCTGCACAGGGTTTTGTGTGAACATAACTTTTACTTCTCTGCATAAATGCCCACAAGTATAATTGCTGATGGTAGTTGCATGTTTATTTTTTTCAAGACACAGGCAAACTTTCCAAATAGTCTTTGGAAAGGAGTCATTATATATAGTCCATACTTAAGAAGTAGGTGTTGTACCCCACTTCACTGATGGTGTAGTTTCTACATGAATTATTTGGAATTATTTTGTGTGGGAGATTTTTATCTTTTACTTCATTTATTCATTCATTTATGTCGGTATGAACTCATAGGTATTTTTTTATACCTTGGATTATAATCCAATATTACTATATTTTGCTGATCAAGTATTTCAGCTTTGGCAATTGAAAACTTGTCTGTTTTAGCACTGCCCTACTTTCTAGCTCTACAGGATAATCCATGGACATCTTGTATATTTTCTGCCCCAGTCTAGAATCAGTCATTTCTCCAAGGACTCCTGTTTCCATTAATTGAGGAATAGTATTAGAAACCAGGACCTGTGCTAGTGTGCGCATTGCTACTGCCAGGTCGTTACTTCAAAGACCTCTCAGGCGATAGAGCGGGGAAATACACATTGGTATGCTAACCTGTGTATATACATGTATCTGTAAATATTTCTGCATGTAACCATCTGCATCTATATTGAACTGAATGGGTTCATATTGATGTCTTCAATTCTAATCTATAACCACATAGATCCTTGCTTATTTATAAACTCACTCCAGAAATGAAAATGTAGCTCCCACCCTCCACTGTCTTTGCATTATTGTTAAATTTAAGTATACATGTGTAGGAGTATTAGAAATGTTAACTTGTGCCCTTGTGAACATTACAACATTATCAGCTAGAATATAGTATTTAATGTGCATTTTTGGGTTTTTTTTTTTATGGACTCCACTCATTTTCAGAGTTTCTTCAATAGCACCTTTTATTCCCACCTGATTTAATGAGATTGTTTCATACATTTTTAATGAAGTTAGGTTTTCCCCCCTCATAGTCTGCGTTCTTTTCTGGGATTCTCTACCCGACCTTGAATTTCTACATTAAAAAAATTGCATACATCGAGGTTTGTCCTTTGTGCTGTAAAGTTCAGTGGATTTTGACAAATACACGGTATTGTGTTTGTACAGTTACAGTATCACTCAGAATAGTTTCACTGCCCTAATCTGCTGTTCTTCATGAACCTCTCCACCCTCCCTCCCCTTGTCCCATCCAGTCCTCTGAAACAGTTTATCCTTTTACTTAGTGTGTAGTTTGGGCTTTTCCAGAATTTCTTTTAATTGGAATCATGTAGTAGGTATACTTTATAGATTAGCTTCTTTCACATAGCAATATGTGTTTAAGATGCATCCATGCCTTTTCATGTTTGATGACATTTCTTTTATTGATGAGTAACCGGTTGTGGTGATATATCACAATCTGTTTATTCATTCACATATTGAGGGACTTCTTGGTTGCTTCCAGTTTTTGGCAATTATGAATAAAATTGCTATAAAAATTTGCATGCAGGCTTTTGTGTAGACATAAACTTCAGATCAGTTGGGTAAATAACCTAAGATGACTTGGATAATATCTTGGGTAAATACCTAAGATTGCTGAATAGTATGGTAAGGCTCTGTTTACCTTTGTAACAAACTGCCAAACTGTCTTTCAAAGTGGCTGTACCATTTTGAGATCCCATCAACAGTGAATGAGAGTTTCTCTTTTTCCGCATCTTCACCATCATTTGGTACTGTCAATTTTTTTTTTTTACATTGTTAGCCTTTCTAACAATAGGTAGTATTTTGTTTTAATTTGCATTCCTGTATGACAAATGATACCGAGCACCTTTTCATATGCTTTTTTGTATCTTTGTATCTTCTTTGAGGAGGTATCTAGATTTTTTGCTCATTTTTAAATTGTTTTTTTAATTGTTGAGTTTTAAGAGATCCTTGTATGTTTTAGATACATATCCTTGTATATATTAGATATATATTTTACAAATACTTTATATATCTGTGGCTTGTCTCTTTGTTCCCTTAACAGGGGAACAAAGGGGACTTTCACAGAGCTGAAGTTTTTAATTTTAACAAAGTTCAGAACTTAATAATTTTTCTTATGGGCGATGTTTTTACTATTTATGTAAAAACTCATTGCCAAACCCAAGATCATCTTGATTTTCTTTGTTTTGTTTTAGAATTTTTATAGTTTTGCATTTTACATTTAAGTTTGTGATCCATTTTGATTTAATTTTTATGAAAGGTCTTTGTCTAGGGTTTCTGTTTTTGTTTTTGTTTTTGCATATATATGTCCAGCTGTTCCTTACCATTTGTTGGAAAGATTTTCCTTTCTCTGTTGAATTGTCTTGTTCCTTTTGTCAACAGTCAGTTGACTATTTGGGTATTTTTGTTGGCTCTCCATTCTGTTCCACTGATCCATGTGTCATTGTTTTATAAATGCTAGGCTGTGTGGATTAATGCAGTGTTGAAACTAGGTAGTGTACATCTTCCAGCTTTGTTGTTCTTCAGTCTTGTGTCGACTATTTTGTCTTTTGTCTTTCCATATAAAATTTAGATTCACTTTGTTGATATCTACAGACTAGTTTGTTGGGATTTTGATTGGAATTGTACTGAAACTGCAATTGGGAAGAATTGACATCTTAACACTATTGAGTCTTTCAAACCATGGCCAAGGAATATTTCTTCATTTATTTAGACTTGCTTTTGATTTCTTTCATCACAGTTTTGTAGTTTTCTGTGCCCTTTAGCTATCACCCCTAATATCCTGCTATCTTTCTCAGCTCCAAGCAACCATTACTCTAATTTTGTTTCAACAACTTTTCTGCTCTGGATATTTCATTTTAGTGGAGTTACATAATATGTGGTCTTTTGTAACTGGCTTCTTTCACTTAGCCTGCTGTTTTCAAGGTTCATCCCTGTCATAGCATGTATCACATCATTCCTTTTTATGTCAGAATAATCTATTGTTTATTTAATCATCACTTTTTGGAAATTTTTGTTGTTTCTTCCTTTTTGCTAATATGAGTAATGTGGCTGTAAACACAGTGTACAAGTTTTCGTGTGGATATTTGGTTTTTTTCCTCTTGAGTTGATACCTAGGAGTAGACATGCGGGCTCAAGGGTAACTCTGTTTAGTTGTTGAGGCAGTGCCAGGCTATTTTCCAAAGTGGCTACACCATTTTATATTCCTGCTAGCGATGTAGGAGGGTTCCAGTTTCTCCACATCCTTCTCAGTTCTTGTTGGTTTCTGACTTTTTGATTATAGCTATCCTGGTGGGTGTGAAGTGGTATCACACTGTCTTTGATTTGCATTTCCCTCATGACATGTTGAGTGTTTTTTCATATCTTCATTGACTCTTTTTCTTCTTAGGGAAATGTCTGTTCAGATCTTCTGTTCATTTTAAGTTGAGCTATTTTATGATTGAGCTTTAAGAATTCTTTATATAGTCTTTTATCAAATATGTGTTTGCAAATATTTTCTCCCATTTTGTGAATTGTCTTATTTTCTTGATAAGGTCTTTTTAAGCACAAGTTTTTCATTTAGAAGTCCAAATTGGTCTAATGTTTTGTTTCATTACTCATGCTTTTGGTGTCATTTCTAAGACTCAATTACCAAATATGAGGTCATGAAGATTTAGTCATATTTTACCTAACAATTTTATAGTCTTAGCTCCTACATTTAATTTTGATTTCTTTTGAGTTAATTTTTATGTGTGATGTGAAGTAAGGGTGAAACTTCATTTTTTTGTAGGAAGCTACCAAGTTGTCCAAGACCATTTGTTGGAAATACTATTTCCTTCTCTCATTGAATAGTTTTGGCAGCTTTGTTGAAAATCAGCTGACAGGTATATATGGGATTATTTCTGGACTCTCATTCTGTTCTGTTGATTTACATGTCTATTCTTATTCTTGTCCTAGATCATTTTGATTAATGTTGCTTTGTAGTAAGTGTAGAAGTTGAAAAGTACTATTCCCTTTATTTTGTTAGAATATTTTGTCTATTCTGGCTCTTTTGTAATTCCATGTGAATTTTAAAATCAACTTGTCAATTTCCACAGAGAAACCAGCTGGAATTCTGATAGGGATGGTGTTAAGTCTGTAGATAGGTTTGGGAAGTAATACCGTCTTTGCAGTATTAACATGTCTTTCAGGAAGGTGTGCTAGTGATGAATTCCTTCAGTTTTATTTGTTCAGGAAACTTCATTTTGATTGGTAATTTATTTGGATATAGAGGTCTCATTGGTGATTATTTTCTTTCAACACTTTAAATATTTTGCCCAAAGTGGGTAAAATGTTTTCTGCGTTTGTATGTTTTGTTTGCATGGTTTCTGATGAGATAAATACTGTTATTCTTGTTCTCCAGTAGTTAAGGTTTTTTTTTCCTCTGGCTTCTTTCAAAATTTCCTCTTCATCTTTGGTTTTTTGCAGTTGGTTTATGTTATGCCTTTATATAGGTTTTTGGTATTTATACTGTGTGTTCAGTTCGGGAAGTTTCTGTTGACATATCTTCAAGCTCACTGATTCTTTTCCCAGCCGTGTTCAATTTACTGATCTTGTTGTAGGCATTTTCCGTTTCTGTTACAGTGTTTTAATTTGATTATCTCAGATTTTTTATCTCTCTGCTTAAATTATTAATTTGTTCTTCAATGTTGTCTACTTTTTCTTTTAAAAGCCCTTAAGGTATTAATAACATTTATTTAAAATTTTTTGTCTGACAGTTTCAACACCCGTGCCACACCTGAGCTTGACTCTGATGCTTACTTGATCTCTTCAGATTGCTGCTTCTTGTTTTTTGCTATGCCTTGTAATCTTTTGTTGAAAACCAGACATGTATTGGGTTATAGGGACAGAGGGAAATAGGCGTCTCGTGTGAGGTGTTAGGTTAATCTGGTTAGAAACTGGACTGTGTTTAACGTTTGCTGCTGTTGTGGGAATCAGGTGGCTTTAAATTGCTCTGAGTATATGTTTTTGGTCTCTGACAGTTCCTCATTAGTGTCTGGCTTCCCACTAAATCTGCCTGTCACCTTTGGCTGGGAGGGATGAACGGTCTCATTACTTGGCCCACATGATCTCCACTAACATCATCAGTTAGTGGATGGTCTCCTTGTCACTTGGCAGTGGTGAAAGTTTTGATGCTTCACTAGGTCTCCTGTGTGTGCACGTGCACCCATGCAACCTTGTTACTGTCCGGAAATGACTCGTCTTGTCCTTTCCTCCACCTTCTCTGATACCACCCTGGTGGGGGTTTGGGGTACAGTCTGGCACATATGGAAACCTGGGTTCCCTGTTCACTGTTGCTGGTGGTATGTGGCTGGAACTGTTGGTTTTTCTGTGGCATTTGGCAGGAGTAGCATAGCAATACGAAAAGTTTTCAGCCTTGCTAGTCTTCCCCTTTTGTGGTCCTTCTTCTATGTAGACAGGGATTCGTTGGGCTTTTTCTGGTCTGTGCCTATTGGTGTTTCTGGGCTGCTGAAACTTCTATCTTCAAATCTGGGATATATGAAACCAAAAGTAAACCCAGGGAACTCACCAGCATATTGTTCATTGAGTCCTGAAGTCACTAGTTGGTATACTCTCTCTGCCTTTCAGAGTTGTCTTGTGTTTGTTTTATATATTATAACCACTGTTTTTATTTGTTGTTAGTGGAATAGAGAACTCTTTTTTCCCAGAATCGGACGTGCTTGGTACATTTTCTAATGGTAGTTTTTAACTATTCATTTCCTTGACCTCTTAACAGTTGTGTTAGTCTTAGCTTTTATGGGATATCCTCTCATAAGCTTCCATGGCAACTTGTACTGTTTCCCTGTTCTCATTACATTTAAAATTTTTTCCTCTCCCTAGTCAGTCTGCAATCTGTAAGGTCATGCTGTCTATCTTATCTCTATATCAAGTACCTGGTATATAGTAGATATGCTAAATGCTTCTTGAATGATGACAGTGTTTAGCCACAAATATGGGGAAGGGGAACCTTTGATTAATGTCCAATCAAATATGCGTGCATCTGTATGCAATTCAGTAATTTAGAACAGCCATATCCGACCTTTTTGACACCAAGGACTGGTTTTGTGGAAGATTTTTCCATGGACAGGAGGCAGAGCTCAGGCGGTAATGTGATTGAGGCTTCACTCACTCACCTGATGCTCACCTCCTGCTGTACAGCCCGGTTCCTAACATGCCAAGGAACAGTAGTGGTCCACGGCCCAGGGGTTGGGGACCCCTGATCTAGAAGTGCTAAGCCCCTTGATTCAGCATAGGTTTTAATGAAGAATGCTATTAGAGAGATGGAATTGGGGGTGAAAAGTTGTAATGCAGTACGAAGATAGACACGTAGAGATCTTTGTTGTATGATTGTATTAGAGTAGCAATAGTAGACATGGTTGAAAAAATGACAGAATCTTAATAGAGTCATTAAAAATGTGTACATTATAAATGTTCTGTGTTTTCACCCTGTTTTTGGCCTGGAAAAGAATTTGAAAGTCTAGGTGACACATCAACAAAAATAACAGAGTGGAAACATTTTTCATTTTTATTGAAAAAAATCTCATTTTTATGTATGGAATATCTTTAGCAATTGCTTCAGTAAATTCCAGACAGATGGTTTAAACTCAGAATGACTACTCACAACAATTATTTTGAAGCATGGTATGTAACACTCAAGCTCTGGAAAATCGTGAATATAACTTGGTACATAAAAGAAGGGTGCAAGAATAGGCTTCTGTACCAGAGAAATTTGTGTCTCAGGCTTTCTACAAAATACTAGACTTCCGAAGCCCTCTTTTTGTAACTTATGGCTGAATACTACTTATTTGTCTTTTTCTGTCTCTTAGCAGAGTGTAATTGTGTCACTTAGAAATGACTGGAGAATAGGTGAGTGACAACTTGGTATTTACTGAGAGTTAGTAAATTACAAGAGTCCGTTAAAATACAATAACCAGAGAGGATTCATCAGAATAACCAATATGATAGTAAAAGAGGGGAGGGTGAAAGGCACTAACCATTGAGCATTTGAATAGATGCTTACATATGTGGTTGCCTCACAATCACTTTGTAAGGTAAGTAGAGATAACTTCCTTTTTACATTGAAGAAGCAATTTCATATACTTGGTTTACAAACTTGGGAGAAGTTTGCATTTTAAAAAATATATAAAATTTTTGACATTCTTATTTAATTGAGTTGAACTACTTACTCTGCTACTCACTATTATCATGGAATACCAGTTTCACTTGAAAGAATGACTAGTTATTCATACAAGAGCATTTGTTAGACCTTTTGTCTAAAATGAACAAAATAAATCCATCACTTTTAGAAAAATAATAGATTTTTTTTGTTGCAAATGACAAAATTCAAGCTTTCGAGTATAAATTAGAATTTCGAAAACTTTTATCTGCTACCATGAGCTTATAACTGCTCAATCCAAGACTTTTTTGATGAAAGCAGTGGTATTTAGGTTTGAGTTGTTTTATGTTTTTTATATTGTATAATGAAATATTTCAGCATTTGGAAGATAAGCATAACTGCGAATTAATGTTTTTCAAATGGCTAATGCTTGATGGGTACAGGAGTCATTCAAAGACAAGATAGACCAGTGAATTTAATGTAACAAAGTACAAATAGTTAATTGATATGATTTTAGGTTCTACATTGCAATTGATATTTAAACTATCACTCGAGTTTTGATGGAATGTCAAAGAATGTCCACAATCTGAAAAGTTTTTTTTGTCAGCCTAATGTCATTTTTTGTATATGTACTTCAGCCAAAACAACAAATTGTAACAGATTTAATGCATAAGTCAAGAGGAGAATCCAAAAGAAATTAGTTCTATAAATGTAAAACAATGCCATTTTTCTCAGTAATGTTTTTGGGGGAGACTATATAATTTTGAATAAATACATATTTATGTTAACATGTAATATGTTAATTTTTTTAATGAATTTCACAAGTAATTTTAAAATTTCTTAGTTTTAACTTTGAATACTAGATATCAGTAGATAACTTACTTGAACAAAAGCTCTTTGGTGTCTACAGTGATTTTTAAGAGTATAAAAGGGGCTCTGTGACCAAAAAGTTTGAAAATTCCTGTTTCGGTGAAAGAGTCTACATTTGACTAAGTGAAAATGGCATTTAATAATGCCTTGCAAGATTCTTTTCCTTATGTACTTATGGTATACTCTCTCCACCATACAGTATGACATATATGATAGTGGTTAATGATAAAAATTTTTGATAAAAATGTTTTAAAATTTGTCTTAAATATATTTTGGCTAAAGTTTTTTTGAGCAGAGGCAACTGGTAGATGAGTTCTTTATTAAAATCTGTATTAGTTAATTTGGAAAACATATAGTTAGTGGTCTTAACAATACATAGAATTTAATTTTTTTCTTGTAAATATATATGCAGTATTATAAAATATAGTAATATTAAAATGTTGGAAATTTCTTGCCTTAGAGTTTACGCTTACATCAAAGATTATTATACATAAAGTCACATTCCCGTAAGGAAGGCACAATGTGAAAATGCTTGGTTTCGAGATTTGAAAATCTTGAATTTGCAAAAATAGAAATGACAAGAAGTGAAAGACTTATGTCTGTAGTAAGGTTAGAAAAGAGGAAGGAAAGATTTCCTGTTCTTGGACTGTTTGAAATATTTTTCTGCTGAAGTTAGAAAATGGAAAGCTTACGGAGAAAAATAAAGGCTTCCTGCTGTATTGATTCTTCCTTAAGCATACTATGCAGTATGAGAGATGCCTTACTTAGTGACAGAACTCTTTTTCAATACTTTGATATAAAATGAATTAACACAATTTCTCTCTTTTCATCTGTTTAGCTTATTGTACTAAAATTTGAAGCAGGTTTAGGCAAGGAGATAATTAATGTTAAAGTCTTATGGAATAAATATTTCTTAATGCACTAAAACCTTAATCAGTTTTCCTGGGGGACCTAAATTTTTACCTAATTGAAATTTTTTTTAGTAAGACAGAGATACCCAGTATCTATTTTTCATTCACCACTTATGAAGGATTTTCTCTGTACTAGATAAAATGCAGTTTTCTGTCTTTAATGAGCTTATAGTTTAGTGTATTTTAGTTCACTCTCCAGTATTAGTAAAAGTAACCTATGAAAGATTATTGAACCTTTTTAAAAAGAATCAGACTTTTGTATTTATCATTATTAATACTATAGTTGTCTTTATAGTAGTAGATTTGTTAGTTTGTAATATCTCTAGGACATACTATTATCTTTGGAGAAAAACAAAAAATTATACTATCAGGTACCATTACCTAATTTGCCTAAAATGAAGATGTTGAAAATTTCTAGGTAATAGTTTTGTTTAGGTAGGCTCTGACTACTTTAATTTTTTAAAAATGGAAATACTTACTTTTTAAAAGTCTGATAAAGTATATCTAAACAAAAAGAAAATTTCTTTCCCCACTTTCTAAGTTGGAAATGCTTGTTTTTCATACTCTGTGAACACTTAATTAGAATGTTTATCATTTCTGATATTCATTTAAAATCCTACATATGTAGACCTCGTTTTATTTTAGTGACCCTACCCCCTGAATGTTACTTTCCGTTCTTGGCCTCTTAGCACTCAGAGGATACACCTGGCCTTCTTTATTATTCTGTCTAGCATCTTCTCCACAGATGAAGAATATAGAAAATGTCAAAATCTCCTAAGTACCCAAGAACATAATCTAGCAGACAGGGTCACAATGGGGGAGTTGTTCTGTCTCCCCCCCTTTTGAGAAACTAATTAAATGGGAGGTTGTCCCTTACTTTGGGAGAGCACACAGAAATGTAGTGCTCTAGTTAGAAATGTATTTGAAGCTTATTTTTAAAAGAAATTTGTGGATGTGTCTGGGTGGTTATAACACCCGAGTGGTTTTTTTTTTTTAAGTTTTAGAGTACTGAAGAACCATGAAAATTAATGCTCAGAGTTTCCTTTTTTCCCCCTAGTCCCCCGTAGTTACTGGCACTCAGTAAGTTGAATGATTCTATACATTGGATCAAGTAACCTGCTTCCTGGTGGAACACACATTTACACCTTTGATCATCTTGCTTTTATTTTGCATAGAAAAATCAGTTGGAGAGTTAGAAACATTTTAAGCTTCGATTTTAGGCACTGTCATAGATATGATGACTATACCCTCCAAACCAAAAATCAGAACATTTGTTCTAGTGATTGTGAGAAGTGAGAATGTCCTCCTGGGAAGAGCGGAAGACAACGTTTAAAATCTGAACTGAGCTGGTTAGTTGCCATTCTCATAGAGAGGGTCACATTATTTAATTATTTAAAATATTTATTGATTACTTATTCTGTGCCACACATGTTTTAGGAAGCAGAACATTATGTTCAAATCTTTGAGTAAAAACAGGCAAGCTGAAATTAAAGTCAGTAACTTAACTCTTAATATTTTCTGTTTGTAGCTTCAGGGAGAAAGAATGTGTCAGTTCTTAAATCTGAAAATATTTTACACTGTGGTAACAAAAATATTTATTAAACATACCTTTAAGAAAGTATTACAGTTAATTCTGCTTGGTAGGTACAACATAGGTAGTAGTAATAGCCTGAACTTTGAAATCAAAGAGACATAGTTGTGAATCTTGGTTCAGCAACTTCCTTATGAGGAGGAATAATTAATTAACTCCTGGGTGTTAGAGAGATTAACGTGTTGAGTAACTTAAGTGCCTCAGTGTGTATGCTTAAAATATTAGTTGCTATGTATTATTTTTGTTATTGCCAAAGGAAAATTTTATTGAAAAAAAGTTTGAAACTTTGTGAATTTCTATTTCAGACTCTCAAAAGAGCTTTTCTGACCTCTAAGGAGGCAAACAAACATTTTTAAATGTACAGTTAGCATATTGGATTAGAATCAACTTGTCTGGGTGTGTGCTTCATGTAATTTGTGTACTGTATTATGCCTCTTATAATTTATTTGGGGGCCTGTGACATTTATTTTTTGTTTTTCAGCCAGTATGGGTAATGTTACTACTTTAGGCAAGTTTTTTAAAAATTAAATTTATTGAGGATAACATTGGTTTAATAACATTGTGTAAGTTTCAGGTGTACAACTTTATAATACAACACCTGTATACTCCATTGTATGCTCACTGCTCAAAGTCCGGTCTCCTTTTATAACTGTAAATTTCACCTCTTTAACCCACTTCATCCTCCACCCCTCTACCACTCTGGTAACTACTTGACTGCTGTCTGCGTCTATGAATATATTTGTTGCTTTTGTTTTATATCCCATATGTGAGTGAAATCATATGGCTCTTGTCCTTTTTTGTGTGATTTATTTCAGTTGGTATGATACCCTTAAGAGCCATCCATGTTGCTGCAAATGCCAGTACTTTATCTTTTTATGGCTTAGTATTCCATTGTATAAATGTAACATTTCTTTTTTGTCCTCTCATTGGTCAAAGGACACTTAGATTGTTCCCATGTCGTGGCTATTGCAAATAATGCTGCAGTGAACATAGTGGTACATATATCTTTATGAATAAGTGTTATCAAAAATTTTAGGTAGATGCCCAGAAGAGGGATTGCTGGGTCATATGCTAACTCTATTCTTAATTTTTTTGAGAAACCCCCGTACTGTTTGCCGTACCAGACGTACCAGTTTACATCCCAACCAGTAGTGCACAAGAGTTCCCTTTTCTCCATGTCCTCTTCAACGCTTGCTATTGCTTGTCTTACTGATTATAGTTTAGGTGAATTAAAAATTCTTTTTAACAGAGCATTGGTCACTACATTTATTTTATGTTTTATAATTCTCTGTCGATTTTAATATTCTTGTGGAAAAATGATATCATAAATTTTGGGGGAACCTACGATGTAAAGTCTAGGAAGTACACTTTTCTGTTTTGAGCCTTGCTTCTCAAGGACAGAGATTCGTCTGTTACTTTTTTCTATCCCTTCAGTCTGGGATGTATTGCGTGTTTCCTGAATGTAAAACTGAATGAAAGAGAGCATAAAAAGCTACTAGTGAAGTCAAAAGACCTGGACATTAGAGAGTATGACTTTTCAGGTCTATTTCTTAATTAATATAGTACACGTTGTTTAAAAAAAATATATATATGTATGTATGTATGTATTTTACTGTCACAAGTCCTTGTCTCTCCAATTTACTCTATAATGTACTTCTAAGGAGGATTTGAATTTTGGTATGGTTTCCTTTCTATAGCTTATAACTGTTACCCCTTTCTAAAAATTTATTATGTTACATTTATAACTTTAATAAACTTTTTACCCATTAATAAAGTGTAAAGGCAGCATAGCATAAGAGAGGCAAAGAACACAAACACAGGTTCTGAAGCCAGGTTGCCTGGTTTCAAAGTCCAGATAGGTCACTTTCTACTTATTTGACCCTGGACAGGTACTCGAATTTTTCTGGAACTATTTGTCCATTTGTAAAATGTGAATGACAGCAATACCTGTGTCATAGGGTTTTTATGACAATTCAGTGAATTAGTATATGTACTTAGAATAGTGCCTTAGAATAGGTTCACAAAATATGCTATATAAATGGTTAGTACTCGTGTTACTTTGATCTCAGCCATAGGGATAGCACTATGTATTTTTTGACATTTTAATTAAAAAGAGAAGAAAGGGGGAAAAGCTTAAGACTGTTTTAATACCTAGGAAATAAAATTTACTTAAGTGAATGTATGACTTATAAAAGTCATAGAAATATAATCTATCTGGTTGAAGTATTAAAGGTGTAACTTAATTACTGGGGATAATCTGATGTGGATGTTTGTATGAAGCGATGTGAGGCTGTGTTTTCTACATAAGCATTTTTCTGAGACCATACAAGACAGGTATTTGAAAATAGAATCTGCAGCATCTTTCTGTATGTCAGAGAAGCTTGAACCCATCAAATTAAACAGTAGTTTAAAAATATTTATTGGGAACTATGGGCTTTAAAGAACTGTTACATTTTTTCATAATCCTTGTTAAGTATTGTAATCATTTTTATTTGGAAAGGAAGATAAAAAACACCAATAGAGAAGAATAAAATAAAGCAAAAGTATGACTTTAGATTTTCTGGAATAATTAATTTATACATTCATTAAATAAATACTGAGCACCACTGGCTCTGTACCTTGTATTGTGCAGGGTTCTGGGGATATGATGGTGAACAAATATGTCTTGTAATAGAACCATGCTTTATGAGTGTTTCCTAGACATCTATGCAGAGTAGTGGATTGTTTCTACTGCTCCTCCTGCTCCTCTATTATACCTCAGAAAAATTTAACTGGGCATTCCCTGATCTCTCGAAGCCACTAAAAGTACCTGCAGAGAATGGCCAAAAACTTCATAGAAGCATGTAGAGGCCATTATTGTAACTACCAAGAACTATATAGGATATTCTAGTATGATTCTGGCAGTATAGGTGGTGATGCTTTTAGTTATGGGATTTATTTGATAAGAAAACTGTCAGCCTAGTGTCAAGTCTGTTAATCTATATTGACTTTTTTTTTTTTAAACTAGAGCCAAGTGTGAGCATTTCAGGTGATTTCTTGGGATTAGGTAATTAGTATGTAAGGAAGTGAATAGGATAATATAACATATGAGGTTAGAGAAAAATATGTTGGGAAGAATAAGTTAAATAAGTTAAACAGTTATTAAAGCCAGAGATTTTGCATTTAATTTTTGTATCTCTTTTATTTGGGCTAGGTACTAATAAAGTTACATTTTTAAAGTAAAATTTTCCTTTTTTAAAGGAAACTGCTAAAGTTCTTTGTGATAACTGTTTCCATAGTTAAGCAAAAGAAATGTCTTTTAAATAGGTATTAAAATTTACAGGTTATTTAAGAAAATCAATCAAAACTTACTGTTAACAAGAAAGTGACATTTTTTACATAGCCGAAGATTGCATTTTCTGTTTCATCTTTTCTGAGGTTTATAGGACAGTGCCAGTGTTGAAGGGATCTAAATTTTGTAACTATTTAAAGTACTTATTTTGGAAGAATGTAGTATAATACATACTCATCTAACTCTTGTGTATGTACTTTTAATAAAATCCAGCTTAAAATGGGGACAGCATTTTCACAGGAGTTGACAAAGTTTTTCTGTAAAGACCAGATAGAAAATATTTTAGATTTTGTGAGCTATATGGTATCTCTCACAAGTTTTCAACGATGTGCAAACAAAGGCATATGGCTATGTTTCAATAACATTTTATTTACAAAAACAGGCCACAGGCTCGATTTGGACCAGAGTTTGCTTATCCCTGTAACTATAAGGAAATACAGGAAAGTACTATACTATTTTTTTTTCACTTTTCATTTTCTACCTCATTTTAATAAGTGTAAAATACAATAAAATGCTCAAGTACAAAATTGTGCAGGCATTACCATGCAGATAATGCCTGAGGCTCCTGAAAGAGAATTGTTGCTGTCAACGTAAGAGCCATCCAACCTGTAAGAATTATGAGTTTATTTGAGCCAAACTGACAATGTAGGGAAGCAAAACCTCAATGGATTGAGAAAATGCTCTGGGAAAATGGCAGCTTTCCCACTTAATTTATACATTACAATCAAAAGAAAAGATATGAAGATTACATGAAAATCCATTAGTGATAGATTAAGAGAAATCAAAGCGGGGGTGGGGGAACCTCTGGGATTGGTAAAAAAATAAAATGATAAGACACATACTTCTTTTACATAGGTGAGTACAATATACCGTATTTTGCTGTGTATAATGCACACCTTTTGCCCAAATTTTGAGGGGAAAATGAGGATGCACATTATACGTGGGTAGTACTAATTCCATATCTATATAAATGTTTTTGATTCTTTTATTTATGCTTATGAATAAAAAGTTTAACTCTAGAAAGCAATAATGATATCCATGTGCAAAATAATACCCTGGAATGTGATAATAGGTTTTGTTTCTAAATATAAATAAATAAAAAATTGAATTAAAAAATTGAAATGAGAAGATTTTTTTCCTGAAAGCTTGGACCAAAAACAAGGGTGTGCGTTATACACGGCATAGTTAAGAGTCAACAATTAACACAGTAACAACGATGAGGGGATTTGTGGTCTCACTCTGGTGCTGTACCTGTGCTTTGAAGAGTCTGGAAAAAAGAAATTTGACATTCCAAAGGCATGTCATCGTAGAGGCAAAAAGACAATAGACAGGCTCTATTAAGGTAAAGATTGACTTTTGTCAGGGAAGAGTCTAGGCTAGGACGCGACTGTCTGCCGTGACCTGCTTTCAGTTAGAAAGCTTTTAATTTCACACCATCCAATGTGGTTTCTGTAGGTGAGTTTGCAAGGCTGTCGCACAGGCCTCCCCTGAGCTTACCAGGCTTAGTCTGTGGCCCCTTTTCGTGCATGTTGCCGTTACTTGATTTCTCAAAAAGTTTATCAGCTGGTATAAGATAGTTCATATTTGTATATTAAAGGAAGCTCAGGAGTTTCGTTATGACAATATGGAAGTGCAAGATGTTTGAGAGTTAAAAATTCTAAGTAAGGATTCACAGCCTATATCTATTATTAAAACTTCATTCAAGGTATCAACAGATTATACTGGATAGTGGTAGATTTCTGGAGGATTTTTTTTAACCCTATTCTCTGTTTTCTAATTTTTTTAAAAAAAGATTACTATTTTTGGTCTTTTGTATATATATTTTATAATTTAAAGAAGAGGAAATCTAACATTTTGTGCAACTCACTGCATCACTTTTCTCGTGAATAAAGTGTGGTTTTACAGTTTTATTTTCTGCTAAATATCTCTCTAAGGCATGTCAGATTTTCCTTCACTTGACTTAATCATACTTTTTATTGAAAAGCATTGTTAAGCACTCATGTTATGTGGATAGAATTGCTAATGTACACATAGGAATTGAACTTTTTGTTTTTATAATAACCAACTATTTCATATATCAGTTAAAGTAATTTTTTCTTCAACATTTTAATTACTATAATTTAAATAGGTTATGGAAAAATCTGTTTATCAGTTATATAACTTAATAACCAGATTTTCTTTAGGCATAATCAAGTGTGAAAGAATGGGATCTTTTTAATTTTTCAGCTACAGATTTAAAGACTTGAATGGGAATTAATAAGTCCCAATGTTCCTCTAGTAACTAAATGTAATTATAAAAATAGTGTGGATACTCTTACAGTAGTTACTTGCTCTAATATATCATTATTGATACGTAATAGTTTTTTCTGTTAGTGCATTTACTAAAATAGAATATGAAGACTGAAAACTGTAATAACCAGACTCGTTTCTTCCTATGGTTAGCACTTCTATTAAAAGGAACCGGACATCTTTATGGCACTTTCAGTTTGCCTCATTCTGAAGAGTAACAGTATCCCAAAAGGACACACTAGTTAAGAAATTAGTAAATCTCAACTGAATCTAGATCTCTGTCACAGATTTTCTCATTTGTCCGTCTTATATGTAGAGATTCTTGAAGCCTGAATGAAAACCTTTTTATTCTCCTGTGAATGTTCAGATACTGATGAAAAGGAACAAGCATATAAAAGACTGACTTGGACCCTGAGGGAGCCGACATGTCTCAAGTGAGCTGTAGAACAGTGTAGAGTAATTCTGAGTCTTTAGAGGAGAGTCAGAAGTTAATATGATTTATGGGGAATGTATCTTTGTGTTGAAGAACCTTTTCTAAAAATTCTGAACTAAGAGCTAGTTTTGATGAGAAAGAGAATTTGGAAGGGTCCTAACAGGAGGCTAAGAAAGTTGGAAAACAAGCTGCAGTTTTTTACTTGAGTGTTTATTAGATGATTTTATCTCCTGCACTTTGAAATATAAGTAGATGTTTTATATTTTCCCCCCTGGGAATTAGGAAGATAGGAGGAGGTTGAGAGGAACCAAATTAAATTGCTTTTAAATTTAGCTGCTGATTTCTGCCTCTCTTTTTGATTAGTGGTCTTTAGTGCGTATGTAAGATGTTGGGAAGTGGAAAACATGTAAAGTAACTTATTTTTTTTAATGATGACCTTTAGCACTAATGGTAAGTTTTATTTGAGGAGTTTCAAAAGTGTGTAAATCTGTATTAGTCAGGGTTCTCCAGAGAAACAGGACCAATAGGAGATACATAAGAAGATTTATTGTAGGAATTGACCCATGTGCTTATGGAGGCTTGAGAAGTGCCACAATCTGCCGCCTGCAACCTGGAGAACCAGGAAAGCCAGTAGCATAATTCAGTACAAGCCTGAAGGTCTGAGAACTGGGGTGGGCTGAGTATACTTCCCTGTTTGAGTCCTAAGGCCCGAGAACCAGAAGAGCCAATGAATGTCCTATGGTAGGAGGTGATGGATGTCTCAGCTCAAGTGGTAACATGAACTTGCCCTTCCTCTGCTTTTTTGTTCTATTTGGATGCCCATCCCCATTGGTGAGGACAGTCTTCTATACTCAGTCTACTTGTTCAAATACTAATCCCTTCTGGAGACACCCTTAAAATACACCCAGAAATAATGTTTTTACTGCTATCTGGGCATCCCCTTAGCTTAGTCAAATTGACATATAACATTAATCATCACAGTACCTAAAAGAATCTAAAACAGTGACTCAAACAGATTATCCGTATGTCTGTTTATAGCAGCATTATTCATAATAGCCAAAAGGTGGAAGCATCCCAAGTTTCCATCAGTCGATGAATAAAGAAAATGTGGTATGTACATGTTACGGAATTTTATTTAGTCTGAAAAAGGAAGGAAATTTTGACACATGGTACAGCATGGATGAATCTTGAGGACAGTATGCTAAGTGAAATAAGCCACTCACAAAAAGGCAAATATTATATGATTCATTTATATGAGGCACCTGGAACAATCAGATTGATAGAGACAGAAAGTAGAATATTGGTTGCCCGTGGATGGGGCCAGTGGGAGACGGAGAGTTTATAGGGTAACAAATACAGATTTTTAGTTTTGCCAGAAGAAAAGAAGTTCTGGAGGTAGGTGGTAGTGAGGCTTGCAAAGAGAAGATCTGGAATGATTAGCTAGTGTCTGGACAGGCCTCAGTTTCTGAAACTTTAGGTTGAACTCCTCAAAGAGATGCTTGACTTTTGACCACTATCGTAACAGCACAATACCACTCTACCTCACCTTTCCTTACCCTACTGTTTTATCCATTAGTAATTTGGAGAACTTGCTAATAGGAATGGTTTTTCACATTGTGGCTTATTATGACAATTACAGTTCTAAGTACAGTGACTACATTTCTGCCTTACAGTGAACCCAAAATATCTATAACTTTGAACCAGTTTTTCTTCCTCGCCTACTCTGTATTTTCTAGGTAAACTTGAGTTTAGTATTGGCCTCCAAGGGTATCATGTGTTCTTCCCACTATAGCCTAGATTGTAGAACTTCCAGTATATCATCGTAGAATTGTTAAATGGTTTTAAAACTAATGGTCTTTTTTTTTCCACAATTTTTTTCTTTTTCTCTCACCTCAAAATAAATGTACTTATTGAAGAATAAATTAGAAAATGCAAACAAAAGCAAAATAAAATCAGCTCGATTCCATGAAATAAATTACAAAACCTTTCAGTCTTGATTTTTTAATACATAGATGTATGTGTTTGAGTACATTTTTATATTTATTGATTCATACTATATGTGTCTATTTTGAGTATCTTTTATGGGATTTAAGGCTTAAGTATTTGTTGCTTTAGTGTAGAATTGCCCCTAAAACTATAAACAGTCATTTACTTTTTATGTGGCTTGTATAAGGTATCCAGTACAGCTTTAAAGAAATAATGTTTTAAACCTTGTAACTGTGCACCCAGTTTGGAATTAATAGAATAGGTTATCCAAGCAACTGTATGACAGCGTTTTCATGCAGACTTGTTAATGAATTGGTACATATGGTGAGCTAAAACCCATTTATTTGGTTGTGTTCATTTGAAGTGACAATTTATAAATTCTTTTCTTTAGATAATTAGAGGTTTTCAAAATATTATTTCAGAAACTTAATTTTGAAAAAACAAAAAAGAGTAGTCATCAGAAAATAAGAGGAAGGATGATATGTCAGCCATTGAAATGTATACCATATTACTATGGATTAATTTTTGTATCTTTTTGAAATTTATTATTTTTTGCTGTTGCCAGAAACCTCAACTTGTAAGCTTAAATTTGTGCATATATGCTTTCAACAAGTAAACACAGATGCATTTTTTTCATTTGTAATTTTACCATAAACTTTTTAGTCTCCAGAATTTTCAGCAACAGAGTATTCTTTAGTCATCCTCTGAATGCTGATCTTACAGTTACCATTCAAGTCCCGAGGGAGGGAGGTTTGGCATAGTGGCAGTGTACCAGGCCTTTGCGTGTTGCTCCATCAGCATAAAACAGCAACTAAGCCTTGCTATCTCAGCATAATGTCTCAGCTGAAGAATTCTGTTAGCTTAACTGACCAAGGTCAGACATGTCTGGTCGAATGCTTTCAACACAAATTAATAATGAGATTTTGTCAATAAATACTAGTTTATAGCAGCTATCTACTTTACTTTTATATTTCTTAAAATATTCCATGGATTGGGAAAGCAGTTTCCTGGCTTAGTTTAATATTTGTGTTAGTGCTGTTCTAGATGCACAGGAAACCAGTAAATTCTGCTGTACATGAATAGAGGAGGACCTTATTCTTTAAACCAGCTTTTTACTGTTTTATATGTGGTTTTTTGATTGGTGTTTGGGGACAGGATATCACAGATAGAAAGAAAAGGAAAGATTTGAAGGTAGTGGGAGGAAGGGATAGCCTGACATTAATAGTAGCATTGTGAGTAATAGTGGAGGCTTTGAAGCAAAGGGTGTAAAGAGAAAGAGAAGGACAATAAATGAGGCAGAAAAACTTATTTGGGACAGGTGTGATCAAGAGCCTTAAATTCTCTGCTTTGATATTTGAGCAACTTCAATAGTCAGTATTTTTTGATGTTGAGTAACGAGATCAGATTTATGTTTTTAGAGAGTAACTATTGGTACTGGGAAGGTCAGTTGGACAAGGTGAAGAAATGGAGGCATTAATCATTTAGTGAAAAAAGGTAAAGAGGACCTAATGTGGTTATGTTGGGATACGAGTGGAAGGAATTCAAGATATTTTAAGAGGAAGATTAGTAGAACTTTGTTGGAGTAAAGAGAGAGACACAAGATGACTTTGAAATTCCAAGTGTGTAGCTTATGTTGCTGTTATTTGAACTGGTGAATATGCAAGATGGTGTATTAGAGGAAGGACAGAGGGAGAGAAGGGAGTGCTCAGGGGACATACTGAGTTCTTACAGAAAATGACTGTGGAAATCTGTGGGCTTGGTCTTGAAGGGGAAGTTTGTCTTTTGTTCCATTTTGGCAAATTTTTTACCTATGATAAACTTCCTAATTGCACACACCCTTTTGACTGTGTATTGTTCATCCCTTTTTCCCCAGGGCTTTTCACTATGGTGTCCTTCACCTCTTTCTTACCCACCCTCCAGGTACAGATAGTCTTTAGCTACCAGTGTTTCTAGTTTATAGTGTGGCACTATTTATAATGATTGCACTGTTGTCAGTTTGCAGCTATTATTGCAAGTTGGTAGCATGGAAATCACTTCATCATTATGTTTGTGTGGCTTTCTACAGATAAACAGTTGTCAGATCTCACAGCTTTCCTACTTGTGACCTGCCTTATTATTGTCTATGTCAGGGGAGAATGCAGCAATGGTGACAGACCTGTGATGGTGTGAAGAGGTTGCTCAGGTTGTTGGCACTAAAAAAGTTTTGGTATGTAAAAATAAGGTACCAAACCTTATAGGAGTTGAGCAACCTTGAATTGCAATAACTAGATAACCACCTGAAAAGAAAAATAAGGAAAAGAATTTATGTACCATGAAAATGATAGCTATTAAAACTTTTCATAGTTTCATTACTGAAAAGGCTGCTTTTCATTTCTTTGTGTTAGGTCAGCTAAAAACAGATTTTAAGAGTGCTTGGAGGGACCATCACTTCTCTTTCCTTGTTAGGCTTCCTCCTGTTTTCCTGTGCAGATCTAGTTAAACCTGTGCTGTGAACCCTTTCGGAACACCTTGTCTCACCGTTCTCCCTGTTTAGTGCCACTCGCAGACCATCCTGTATACACACCTCTCCGTAGCACTTAGCTCATGCCACTGGAATCATTTTCTTACCTGTCTCTTCGTCTTCGTGCTAGGCTGCTGGCTCTTAAGGACCTGGACTCTTATTTTTGTCTGCCACCTAGCTCATTATTAGTTCTTAAAAGTTAGCTAAATAGATAAATCATAGAAAATATCAGTATACTCATGTGCTCAGTGCAGTCATGCTTTAAGATACGAAATTATAGTTCACAAGATTTTCTCTTTTATTTATTTTTAGAGAGAGGGTGAGGGTGAAAGAGAGGGAGAGAAACATCGGTATGTGAGAGATGTGTGAGAGATACATTGATCAGTTGCCTCTCACACACCCCCAAACTGGGGAGTTGGCCTGCAACCCAGGCATGTGCCCTTACCAGGGATCTAACTGGCAGCCTTTTGGTTTGCAGGACAATGCCCAACCCACTGGACCACACCAGCCAGGGCAGATTTTATATTTTAAAATAATTAAACAAAGGATAATATATGTTTCCCCCCCCCCCTAAAATTTGGCTTTCAGTGGATAGACGGCCTTTTAGAAAGTTATATTTTTCAGTTAAAATTGATATGAAATTTTCAGTAATGAAACTAAAATTTAGTCTTCTGTTATCTGAATATTAGCTGTTAACAGTTTTTCCTTTTCATCTTTTGTTGTGTTCGGTGGCCCAGTGTTACAATAATTAGCCATTATGGTAAGGCAGAATTTAAGCAGATAAATTACCAAAGGCACATAAATGTCTTTTTCCAAATGAATTAAAATAGAATAAAAAATAATTTTAATATGGAGCCTGATACTTTAGTAAATATTTTTTCTCTATAAATCTAAACCAAAGCTATGACTATAGGCTGTAGGAACTTAGATTCATTCAGTATAAGCACTTATAGTAAGATAAGATACCTAAGTATTAGTCCTGAGTAGCATATACTGAGAAATGAAGTGTAACTCCTTAGTTGTTATGTATCCTGACACCCTCCGAAGTTTATTTTAGAAGCAGTTCTTGAACTATGTAACGTCAGAAGTAAAAAGGGAACAAATATCAATCTTTTTGGTATTAAAAAGTAAGGATTCAGTTACAAACTAAGTTTAAACTTACCTTCTTTATATATGGTTCCCCAATTTTTCCTTTCTATGAATAGTGGAGGGCAGTTCTAGTCTATGTATAGATAAAGTGGAACAGGCCAAGTCTTTTTTTAAATACAAAATTGGGTCATGTGCAGAGGTACTAGTCCCAATTTAGTTGTTAATTAATGACAGATATGGCCCATAAAATTACTTTTTTTTGTTCTCCTTTTAAAAGGTGTTTTTTTGGGGGTGTGTGTGAAAAATCCACTTGTTTTTGTTGGTGACAATTCATGAACAAGGTGGTTTAACTGCAGAATAGTTCTTAAAAATATTAGAAACTAATTTTTATCTGATTCAGTTATTGAAAATACTTTTTTTTTTTTTTTTACTTTATTTCTTTTTTTCCTTTGACTTTCAGAGTAAGAAGCAACTGGTGGTATGGATTCCAGAATTGTCTTTAAGTATTTATATATTTTACAATACAAATTTATTGAGCCATGATGAATAGTTTGCCCTAAGTCCATTCAGGCAGATTGAGTTCTATTAGTGTCTTCTGAACAGTAGTATACATAAAAATCACGTAAGGCACTGAAAAAAAATACGAATTCTTGACTGCCACCCCCACCGCTGTCCCCACCCCAAGAACTTTAATAAACACCTCTAGGTGAGTCTGATATAGATGATCCATTTACCACTCTTTAAGAAACAGTAGTTGAATTAGTGTTAACACTTGCTCTCACTTTTATGAGTCAGTGGACTAGGCTGGAGCCCCAGGTTCTTGCCCTGATCAAACTACAGAGGTGTAATAATTCTCATTGTAGCAAAATTGGGAAATAAAGCATGTAGAAAAAAAATCCTGTATAATCCCATTGTCCAGAGAACTCTGAGAATGTTTAGTTTGTTTTCCTTCATACTTTGAAATTTGTAGGGAAAAATTGGGACAATTGTAATGGCATAAACAATTTTAAAAATCATCCAGAAAAAGAAAGAAATTTTTAGTTAGAGTTTAGTCAGAAGTTAAAAGCAGTGTTATATTTTCCTTTTCTCATTAACCTCATAACATTTTTTATTATGTTATTAAAATCATTAACATTTTCAGTGCTTGTACAGTATTGGCTCATATATTGGATAGTTATTTACTTAACCATTCCTCTGTTGGGTTTTTAGATCTGATAAATAATAATGGAATGAACATCTTTGTGGGGAAAACCTTTTCTTTCTGTATCTAGGATTCCCTCCCCCACTTGGCTGAGGGTCCTAAAAATATTTTTAAATGCTTCGAAACATACTGCCAAACTGTTTTCCAAAAAGGCTCAGCTAATTAAAATTATTAGCAGTAAACTAAAGTTGTTAAATTGTACCTTCACCACCATCCAGTGTTAAAAAAAAAAAAACCTGTATTTTTACTTCACTAGACAGAATGGTGTATAGTTGCTTAACCATCCCTTGTTATGTTTTGTGTATATGTAAAAATTAGTTTGATATTTTATATTGTTTTTTCCCACCTAGAATGTATATTTTCACTAATTTTTGAGGAAAAAATCATTAGTGATCAATCAATGGTAATTACCTTGAACTATATATCCTTCTACTTAGAATTACTGTTGTGTCTCTTGATCAGACATCACTGCTGCCATTCTTTCTTGGCTTATGAATTTTGATGAAAACCACATTTGAAAATTCCCTGATTTTTTTTTTTAAAGGAACCATTCTCTTCCCCTTTTCCTTTCTACAGTGCTTGATACTTATCTAATTATTTTCTTTTCTTCTAGTATTTCTTTACTTTAAGTAGTAAGTGTAATAGGTATATTTCTGTCCTGTTCACTTATTGAGCTTGCTAGACTGTGCTTGGGCTTCTCCTCCCTAGACTGCCTCTGGAAACCACCTCCAGGCAAAACGTGTGGGAGTGGCAGGGCTCACCTTTGTTTCGTCTCAGGAATCACAGTCCTGTGCTACTTGTTGTACCTGGGTAAAAATAATTTTCTGTGTTTTATTGACTTTTCTAGTTGTTTATGGAAGATAATATGTGATCTTTGTGGCTGGAAGCTAAAGTCTTTTAATGACTTCTTAAGTGCTGAATGTAGTGATTGTTTCAGAGCCTTTATGTTAAAGTCTTTGAATTAGTACCATCAGGTTCCCCCCTTTTTTTGGAAATTTTCCTTCTCCTTGACTTTTAAATACTGCCTTTTCTTGTTAATTCTTCTACTTGAGACTTCCCGTTTTGCTTCCTTTACTAGATCCTCTTACTTTGGTAACTTAATTATATTAATTGCAATAATACTTATAATAATAACAACTAGTAAAAGTTGCTGAGCCAGTCCTTGTGCTAACTGTATACTTATATTGTAATTTTAGTTCCTGAAGCAACTGCTTGGTATTGTTTTCTTCCTGCTCTCATTCTGTGTACTGTCTTAAGTTACTGGCTCCACCTATAGGCTAATAACTTTTACATATATATTTTTAGCCCCGATTTCTGTGCTGAGCTCCCAGTCTGTATATCCAACAGTCCAAGCATTTTCACTTGGGTTTTTAAAAGACATATCAACCTAATACAGTCTAAATAGAGCTCCTCTTTGTTCCTCTCTTATCCTATTCTTCATCTTGACATGATTTAATCTATAGTTAAAAACACATACAACAAAAAATATGCTTCACATAAACAAAGATATAATCTTTCTGTTAATTTAATCTAATTATTTCTTGACTCTGGCCCTGCTTCTCCATTCCTACTACTCCTGTCCTCTTGCAGCTTTCTGCATTTTGTGTCTGTCCTGTTCTACCAACCTCCTAAATGATCTCTGCCTCTAGTTGTGTCCCTCTAAAACCTGTAATATTTCTAAATTTTAAATCAGAGTGTACTTCTGGCTTAAAGTCTTTACTAGTTCCCTAAATGCTACTAGATAATGACTATGTTTTTTAACATGACATGCAAACTCTCCTTACTCTGTCATTTGCTTCTTAGATGTTTCTCTTTCCGCTCCTTTTGCCTACTCTGTGAGTCATCATCATTGCTGACTGTACTATGCTTTTTTTTTTTTTTAATCACCTCAAACTTTTTTTCTTGCAGTTCCCAGTTTTCCCAGTTTTTACCTGGCTAAGTCTTGAATTTCTAAGTTGTGTTATTCGTTTCCAGGTCTCTTCATTTTTGCTCATTGGTATCCCATGTGTATCTCTAGCATTGTGTCTAATGCACATTTAAATGATTTTTGTTACATTGTCTTTTCTTATATTATGAGGTCCTAGAACACAAGAGATTTTTTTCTTCATAGTTTTAATATAAGCACCTAGTTGAGTACTTGACACTTGATTCATTTTTAGCTAGTTTCTATCTTAGGTACTGACACAACTGCCCATTGTTTTTCCCAAACTGGAAATGTGGATATTTTCCTAGTTTCCTCATGTGTAACCAAAGTCCTTAATTTTGCTTTACTTTTACTTGGCATATGTGTTTGCATTCGTTTGTTTCTTTGTCCATTCAACAAATTTCATTAAGTGCTCCTATGTGCTAGGCACTGAGTACTAACCATATTGTGGGCTAAACATTGCATTGAATTTGTAAAATTTATAGATTAATTTTTAGAGTACTAACATGTTTACAAAGTTCAGTTTTTCCACTTAGGAACAAAAGTTTATCTGTTCAAGTATAATTTTTGGTGCCTAAGGAAGGTTTTATAAGTATTCCTTACTTGATTTTTTACATTTCTGTTAGAAGTTATTTGTGTTAAACAGTTCTTCTGCTGTTGTGAATGAGATTTCTTATTCCGTTAATTCCATCTTGTCATTGCTCACATATGGGAAACTGATTAGATGATCTTGTATCTGGCTAACTAAATTTAGATCATGGACTTTGGTTTTCAGATACTTGTGATGTCAACAACAAATATTGGGTTTTTCTTCTAGGTATTTATAAGTTTAATTCATTTTTCATATCTTGGTACATTGCTAAGGAACCCCAGTACAATATTGAGTAAAAGCATCTTAGTATTATTTTTCACTTTAATGAAAATGCTTTTCATCAGTGTCATGCTAAGTATGATGTTTATTCTAAATAATTTTTAAGTCAAATTAAGGAGGCATCACCTGTTCTTCACTTGCTGAGTTTTATCCTGAATCCATGTTGAATTTTATCAAATACTTTGTCTGTGGAGATGACCGTGTTAGTCTGTTAATGGAAAGGATTTCAGTAAGAGATTTCTTAAAGACAGAATTTCTTAACATATCTGCTTTTTTCCTGATTTATTTAATGAACTGCTGGATTTGATTACCTTTGTTTTATTTGGTATATTTTCATTTATAAGTGAGACTGGTTTATAATTTTCTTTCATTTAATTCTTTTCTGCGTTTATTTCAGAATTACACTAACTTTATAAACTGTTGAAGTACTTTGATTTTTTTTAATTAGCAAAACTTTAAATTTGAACTGTTTAAACAACAGGAACTGGTTGTTTCTTAAAGATTTAATAGAATTTGTCCATAAACATCATTTAGAAAATGGCTGTTTCTTGGTTTCTTTATTTCCCCAGAGTCTAGAAAAGAATCAGGAACAAAGTAAGAGCTTTTTATAATACTTGTTGAACAAACATTCTCTTGATAAGTTTCTGGGAACTGATTTGCTATATAGAATTATTAAGTTTATTTTGTCAGTAACATTGTTAGCCTAGGGAATTCACCAGGTTACATAATTAGATTGGAAGAGAAATACATGGAAATCTGTCTCCATGGATAGATTTTCCTCATAGGAAGATGCTGTTCAGCAGTAGTCTAAAGTCAACGGGAGCATTTTTAGGAAAGCGTTGATTTGTATAATTATAATTTGTATCAGTCTAATTTGTATCATTATGTACACAGTATTGGCATAATTACCGTGTGTGAAAAGACCAAAGGTGTAAACATTTTACAAATGTATTCAAGTTGTGGATTATTTTTACTGTTTTATCTTTTAAAGCTTATTGTGTGATTTAGAGTCATTTTAATTATAGACATAATTTTTTCAGAAGTTATAGTACTTTAATTGAAATAAAACTGATTTAGTGTATCTATCTACATTTCCTTTTTTTAATTCAATATTTTTAAGCATTCATAAAACAATGGTATGTTATTGAAATATTGAATATCTGAATATAACTCTAGGATTAATGTGACAAAGCAGTGGTTCTAAACCAGGGGAAGTTTTATCCCCAGGGGACATTTGGCAATGTCTGAAGACTTTTTAGTTGTCAGGGTGGAAGGTGGGTGGGGGCTGCCACTGTTGTTAGGAGGTTAGAGGCCAGAGATGCCAGTAAACATTCTGCAGTGTGCAGGATAGCATCCCACAACAAAGAATGATCTATCCCAAAATGCAGTGGTGCTGAGGTGGAGAAACTCTGTCATAAAAGGAAAGATATATACACAACCATGAGTATAGAAGTGTAAAAAGGTGTTCTCAGACATGTGCTTCCCACCCCCCGCCCCGCAACTAGAATTGTTACAGTTTACAGTGTCCTTTGCAAAGTATATGAAGAGTAGTATTCTGCTCCTGACCTCTAGTGAAATATTTAAAACTAAAAAATGTAGGTTAAGATCAAGCATGGAAATCAGAGTTGCTGCTCATTCTTATTTTTCCAGTTAGGAAATTCACAAATAAGGAAACTAGGAATAAATTAAGTGATTTGATTATGACCACTAAGAAACCATAACTGAGAAGGAGTAGAATGTAGTAAATTGTTGGCTGAAGCAATCTGTCTCCTTTATCTTTCATTCGTATTCCTGATTTAATATTAAAGCTTTGAATATAAAAATATTTCTTTTGAGAGTTTTCTGAATAATTGCTAAGTTACTCACATGTAAGGCTTTTTGTGTTTTAAACATTGTGTAAAATCATAGAATTTTAGAGCCAAAGGAGACCTAGGTTGTTTAATCCAAGTTTCTCATCTACAGCTATTAAAAAATCCGTATTTAGAGAGGTGAAGTGACCTGTTCCTATGTCATACAAATTGTTATTGCCAGATCTTGGACTAGCACCCACAGCTCCACAACTCTTGACTTCTAGTCGTATATTCTTTCAGGGTGAGGGAAAGTTTATAATCACACTTTGGATTCTATTTGAATCTTTAATTTTTTTCAAGCTATGAGTATTAAAACTGTTTAATTGTTACTTCCTCGGGTAGAATATATATATATATACCTGTATATGTTTTAAAATGAATTTTAGTATATATGTTTATAAATCCTGTGTTTTATTTCATTTTAGTTTATGAATGTTATGCCAGTTTAAACACGAATACTTCAAATTTTTCACAGGCTACGACGCCTCCAAATCAAGGACGTCCAGATTCTCCGGTCTACGCTAATCTACAAGAACTGAAACTATCCCAGTCTGCGCTCCCTCCACTTCCTGGGAGCCCTGCAATTCAGATTAATGGAGAATGGGAAACTCATAAAGATAGTTCAGGACGTAGTTATTACTATAACAGAGGAACACAGGAAAGAACTTGGAAACCCCCTCGATGGACTCGGGATACAAGCATCAGCAAGGGAGATTTCCAAAGTCCAGGAGATCAAGAGGTACGAGTAGTTAGGAAGTCAATCAGTGAGTCACCAAACTTTTTTTTTTTTCCATTATTCAGAGACAGAAGAAGTGAATAGGTTTGTATCTTGGTACTGAAATGGTAGAACACTTAAAATCTCTAAGATACCAAATCTTCTTTCCAAGTTTTATTATGTTAATACTAGTTACTGTCTAATTTCTAACTAGTAGACAATAGCTAACTTGTAGTGTGCTTACTGGTTGCAGAATTAAGCGTATTAAAGTTGCATAGTGCCAGTGGTTTCCTTCATGTGCTGATGTGCTAGAAGATAGTTAAATCACTGCTATTGCCCAAGCAATGACTTCTTTTTTTAAAGAAATAGAAGGAAAGAAAAGATATAATATGACTTAGCCAAATACATAAGACACGTATTTAACTATTTAACTGATTAAAACACGCACCTGATTGGTTTGGTCTGTGAGCAGGATACTTCTCAGTTTCTGTCAATCACAGGTACAAGATCACTTTTTGTTTAAATGTATGGGTAATAGGTATAATCTAATGTCTGTGCTACGAACGGACCATCCTGTAAGTCTGACAATTCATTCTATGATCATTATTTCTCTTAAGAGGTGTCCATACTATCTTTCCCCTCCCATCCTTGGTTTCACCTTTCCCCACACTTCTTGATGAAGGGTGGTGTGGTGAATTGGCCAGCTGTACTTTGAGAAAGACTTACCTTAGAGGCCTGTAGAGATTCTTTGGGGCTGTCTTAGATATGTGGGAAAAGTTTGGTTGGAGTTGATAGACGGATGTTAAATCCTGCTGTTTAATAGACAGGCCCTACACCTGCATAGGACACCCTGCTCTTATGAAAAGCAGCTGGCTTGTACAATTAAAAACAGCTCCAGGAGCTGGAAAAATCAGTAACACCTGTATTTAGCAGACTCTAAAAGCTTTTTGTTTTAATAACCCCTCTTGTCCTATTTTTCAGTTGGTTATTTATAGCTTTGGTGGTAACTTGTACTCTTAGTGTTCAAGAATTAGATTAAGAATAGGGAGAGAAATTGTTTCTGGTTACTGTAATAAGACTTGTGTTAGGAAAATTATTGGAAATGTAGATCTAGAAAGAAAATTATCCTGTGTATCAACAAAAAAGTAAAATCTTGTAATTTGGGAGATTTGGGGAAAGGGCTATATTATAGAATGACTTAAAGGAATTTGAAGGACACACAGGAACTTTTAACAACATGTTTTTTAGCTTTCTGCTTCAATAAATAAGAGTGACTTGTGTATGAGTCTCTGCACAAATGGTGAAAATAGATATTTCCAAAGTGGCTGAAATACATCTTCCAGTAACTTTTCAAGAAAAGTTGTGCATGGGAGGCAAAGTTGAAACTTTGTGAAAATGTCTGTAACTTGCTCTCATATTTAATTGCTAGTTTTCCTGAATGTAAGGCCTTTTGAACTTGACTTTATGGGAAGCTGGCTCAGCTGCCTGTTAGGGAGTTCCCAATGTTAGAACCGTTAGGTCTTTCCTTTTAGACTAATCAGAGTTTTCCACAGAAGTCTTGAAATCTGTCTAGAAAGTCAAGGCTGCGAGGTTCTTCACAGTCAGCATTCAATTTGCATATAATCCCTAGTCTTCCCTCTTTCTGTTTCGTACCCATGTCTCAGTTATGATGTCTGAGTTTTTGTCTTCCAGCTCAGAATCTTACTGTTTTCCCCTCTAGAGAGGGAATAAATACTGTACTTCTGCTAAAATAAGGGAGAGGTGTTCTCCCAGCAGCCAGGCATGACAAAGGGGATTCTGGCGATTTTAGCTTTCATTTTAGTACCCCTGTTTTCACCTCCAGTTCTGGGAATACCTAATACTTCAGCTCCTGAGCCATTTGAAGATTCCTTATAAATTTGTTGGAGTTCATCTTCCCTTTACAACTCCACTCACCACTCCCACCAGTTTAGATTCTTGCTTTCTTGTTCTGCTTCTCAACTTCTGGAGTTTTCTGACTGTTATCTTTTCTTGCGGGTTTAGGTCTTTTAAAACATATCTCACTGTGTTTATTTTAGTGGAATTTGAGACAGAGCAAATGTTCAGTCTTTCATCTTGACTTAGAGGCTTATTATTTTAGTGGTCACTGTAGAACAAAGGCTCTCAACTGGCAACTGGCGACAGTTTTGCCTGAGGGGGTGGGGTTTAACAATGTCAAGACAGTTTTGGTTTTTACAGCTGGGAGAGTGCTACTGGTGTCTAGTGGATGGAGGCCAGAGATGCTGTTGAACAGTCTATGATTCACAAGACAGCTCCCACACACAATTATCTGGCTCTAAATGCCAGTAGTGCTGCTGTTGAGAAACTCTGCCTTAGAAATTTTAACATGCATACTATCAAATTCTAAAGTTAATCAGTATCTTCTTGCTCCTTAAGCTGTACAAGAACTATATATGTTTCTCTGCTATTGTTGTCTTATATTTTATTTCTGTTGTTAGCTGCCTCATTATTGTTGTACCTGGTGATTCTTAAAATTAACCTTCATATTTACCACTTTTTAAGATCATATTTCTTTATTAAAATTAGATTATCTTGGATAACTTTATCTTAAGTACATACTTTTAAATTTCCTTATTGAGAACCTATTAATAATAGAGTCTTCTTTTTTTTGTTTACTTGGAAAATATATTTATTTCATCCTTATATTTGAAGCATGTCTTTACTGGGTATACAGATCTAAGTCAAATGTTTGTTTTTCCCTAATTTATTAAAGATTTTATTCTCATGTTTTCAGGCTTCCATGGTTGATGATGAAAATTCAGCTGTCAGCTTGGTGGCTTGTCTCTTCATGCTGGCAGCTTTTAAAAACTTTTATCTGTAATTTCACCGTGATATGATTAGGTGAAGGTATCTTTTCTATTTCCTGCCCGGGCTTTGTTGGGACCCCTGAATTTGAGAAGTCCTATCTTTGATCAATTTTGGAAAATTTTTAGCCATTATTTGTCTATAGCTTCTGTTCCATTTTCTCTTTCTTCTCATTATGGAACGTAGAGTAGATGAATGTTTAATCTACTCACTCTGTTTGTTATCTCTTGATTTCCCTTATATTTAAAAATGTTATCTCTATGTCTCTTTGATTCATTCGCAGTAATTGCCAGGTGTAGCTCCTGTTCACTTTTATTGTTCATCTGCATTTTTACTTGATGTTAAACCAACCCTTGAATCTTAAAAATGTGTTATTTTTATTTGTTTGGTATCTTCCCATGTTACTACTTTGAAAAGTTCTAAACCTACAAAAAACTGGAAAGATAGTATAGTAAGAATCCACATACCAGAGACTCTTCACATAGATTACCAGTTGTTAGTATTTTACCACATTTGCTTGATTTTTCTCATGCTCCCTCCACCCTCTAGTAACTTTTTTTGAACCATTTGGAGCAGACAATATAGTTATTTTATTCTCTTAAGTGTATGGACATTTTCCAGCAAAACCACTTTTTTGGTGAAAACAGATTTATCACAGAAAAAATTTAATGCTAATGTATTACTTAATTTTCAGTTAATATTCCATGTTTCTCACTTGACAAGTAATATCCTTTATAGTTTTTTTTTCCTGAAATGATGGATCCAGTGAAGGGTCATCTATTGCATTTATTTGTTATATCCTTTTTTAGTCTTTTTTTTTTTTTTTTATAATTCCAGTATATAAAGTCTTTGAAAGTCTGAGCATGCTGTCTGTTATTCTGTTTTCACTCATGGAGTGTTGCTTCACTTCGTGTGCGTGTGCGTGTGTGTGTGTGTGTGTGTGTGTGTGTGTGTCTTAACATTAGATTATAGTTCTTGGAAATTCATATGTAGGAAGTCTTTTTTTAATTCTTACCTGTGGACATTTTCTCATTGCTGTTCGAGGAAGAGAGAGAGTTAGGGAGAGAGAGAAACATTGGTATATGCCTGGACGGGGGATCGTACATGCCAGGACCAAGAATCTAACCCATGACCTTTTGGATATGGGTACAATGCTCCAGCTAAGCCACACGGGCCAGGGCATTATATGTAAGACATCTTTAATGTTGGGGTTGGAAGTTTCTTCCTTTAGAGAGTGTTTGCTGCTGTGTCCGCCAGGTGCTTAGGCACTAGTATCCTATGAACATTTAAAACTAAATTTTTAGCTTTAGTTTTTTATGGCCACTTAGGTAATTTGTATTGCATGAAGATGGGCTTGCAATTAAGGATTCCCCTAATTTCCGCCCCTATTACTGGAGAAGATTCCTTTGGTTTCCCTAGTGTGAAATTAAGGGACAAAATTTCTTCTGGCTCACTCATAATCTGCAGATTTAATTCTTGGTGGTCCCACTTCTGTATTGTAGGATATCCTTTTAGAGTCCTTGTCTTTGGTAGTCCTGACTTCTATTCCCTAATACTTCTGCATGGCCTTGAAAACTAATGTTCTTGATTGAGGTTTGGCAAATGCCTTCAAGGAGAAAGCTAGTCTTCCCTTATCTTTTTGGATTCTTCTATTTAGTTTTTGTCCTCTGAGTTATTACTTAACTAACCTCTTGCTTATTAATGATTTTTTAAAAATGTTTATATAATATTTTAAACTTTTCAGATGATCAGTTGGGCACCTACTTACCTGTTACTCTTCTATAAATGGGACATTTTAAAATCCCTCTGTCCTTTCTATTAGGCTACATTTACTGAAGGATAACCCTGGAGTTACTGAGCCAGGTATCCTGTTGGTTAGAGATACTTAGTATAGAGTAGTTAACATTTGGAGAATCCTTGCCAAAAATACTCTTTAGTTTTTATTTCATTGCCATTAAATGGCTCTTTTCTAACAGCGTAAGTATCAAGATCTTAAAGCTACTCCTGTTTCTTAACTTTTTATGGTAGAAAGTATATTGCCCCAAAATTGGGAAATTGTGGTGAGCGTTTTGTCAACTAGAAAGTCATATTTATGAAAAATTGATTTAATGTTTCTTAAATTAATTTTATTAATTAGATTGTCTTCTCTTATTCTGTTTCTAAAAGATTTTATTGCACTGCCTACCTGAGCTTGCATTTTAAATGGTCTCAATTAAATTTTTAAAATTCCTGATTTTTAGGTTAGGTTTTCCTTTTTTTTTTTTTTTTTTTTTTTTAAGGTTTTATTTATTTTCAGAGAGGGGAACAAAGAAGGAGGTAGAGAAACATGGATGTGCGAGACATCGATCGGTTGCCTCAGGCATGCCGCCATCCAGGGACCTGACCCACAACCCAGGCATGTGTCCTGACCCGGAATCGAACATGCAACCTTTTGGTTTGTGGGACAGCGCCCAGCCCACTGAGCCACAACAGTCAGGGCTCCATTTTTTAAAAACCTTACTTTTACAAAACACATACAGCTCACTTTCTGCAAGGCTTCTACAATGTTGTCTCTGCCAGTACTTATGAATGTATTAACATCAGGCTCTTTATGTTTTTAAATTAGTTTTACAGCATTAAGAATCTACCTGTCTTAGTGTTGCAGACCAAATTACAGTGGTAGAAAACACATGGTCAGGATTTAATTACAAAAACCCTTTTACCTGGAAGAGTCATTTGCACATTAGAGTTAACCCAGTAAATATTTATTGAATAAATGAAGTGCCAAATTGCTACTTAGCCACATTATGGTGCCTTTTATTGGAAAAAGCAGAAATTGTTAACTTTTCCCAGTCATTTTTTTCTTCTCTTATATGTCTGGAGCTTATCATTCTTTTTAAAGTAAAGTATACCTAAATTATCTCTACACTGAATGTCTTAATATCTCTGTGCTTGAATTTTCTCTCTTTTGTTTTGAAGTTTAGTTTCCAGCTGTCTTTAATAAGCATTTGGTTGAGTGAGTTAGGAAAACTTGCCAATAAATTAGAACATAAAATAGTGTTACAAAAGTAGTATCTTTTCTCCCATGTCTCCCTCCCACTCACTTTTTAAAAATAGTTTGTTATGTTTATTGAGCACTGTTGTTTGCCAGGCATTTATTTGACTAGGAACCTGTGTTAGACTTGTAGGTGGGTGGGAATTTGAAGATACTTGGTGCTCTTATCACCTGCTTTGCTTATACATAGACCTGTATGCACATACACAAGTATGTCATTTTTAAACCTGATTTCAGCTCAAAAGCAGCATTAAATGAAAGGTAGTATTTTGTCTCTCAGTGTGAAAACATTATTTTCAATTTTAATACAGTGAACTATTTGAAATTTTTTATTGATTTTTGGGGGGAGAGAGAGAGAGAGAGAAAGAGAAAGAGAGAGAGAAGGAAACATCCATTAGTTCTGCTCATTTATGCACTCATTGGTTGATTCTTTGTATGTGCCCTGACTGGAGACTGAACCCACAGCCTTGGTGTATTGGGATGACACTGTAATCAACTGAGCTACCTGGCCAGGGCAGTGAAATTTTCTAGGGTTGCATTAATGTGATGAAATAACTATAATCAGTTTCACCTCAGCACTTAATGTACCATTTAAAAGAGTGAACGATTTGTTTTGAAAATTATTAAAATATATTCAGGATATTTTCATATTTACAGTCAAATACAATTGCTTAATCTCTTAGATTTTCAACTACTGCATACTTACATTACTCAAAGAAGAAAAATCCTTATATTTCTGACTATTTATAGCTTCTTTCATCAGAAGAAAACTTCCACAGCATTTGTTACAGCCAGTCAGATAGTCAGTGTGGTTCTCCTCCAAGGGGTTGGTCAGAAGAGTTGGATGAACGTGGGCATACCTTGTATACCAGTGACTATACTAATGAAAAGGTACATTCTTTTTTTCTCATTTAGTTTTCTTGGTTGAATTCTCACATAAAATAGTTGTGTACTGAAATTTTAGTAGTATTTAAAAAACTGATGAAAATACTTTTCATTGTAATTCTGTAGTCATGTCAATTGACCACATGAACACTCAGCATAACTACTGACTCATAGTTTTAAACTCCTTACAATTAGATTGATATTTATGGTGTCAGAGCCCACTTAAGACCTTTTTTAAGAGTGAGCCTGTTGAGTGTCATTCTGTTGAGACTTCTTCAATAAACATACTTCTTTATACAGTCATCCCTTGGTATCCTTGAGGGATTGGTTCCAGGACCCTCCTTTTCCCCCACAGATGCCATAATCTGAGGGTGCTCAAATCCTCGGATTATGTAAAATGGCATTGTATTTGCATATAACCTCCATATGCATGTGGGCTACGGCAGAGTCTGCCTTCATAGCACTTCATTCACATGGATTCAGAGTAGAGTTCGGCATGTGGCAAATCCAAGTTTTGTGTTTTGGAACATTCTGGAATTTGGGGATGGGGGTGGGTGGAGGGATATTTTAAATCTGCAGGTGGGAAACCTGAGGATACAAAGGGCCGACTGTATTTTTCTTGGGGAATAGATTTTTGGGAAGACTAGTTTTCTTAGCATGTTATTACGATATTCTGCCTCACTTTCTATGCTCCTTTTTCTTTTGTAACGAAGTTATGTAAAACAAAAACCACAAATCCAGTATCTTATGATTAACTAACTAGTTTATAAAATGCATATTGAAATTTTATGTGTGTATTACGTCTCAGATCATCAGAGAAAGTAACTGGTTGATTGGGCTGGTTTAGAGGATAAGCCCTTGGGAATGAATAGAGGAGATAGGCTTTTACCCCTCGTTTCTGCTTTAATTATTTGACACTGGAATGTGAGGAAATAGTAGTATTCACATATATTGCAATCAAGATCATGTATTTGTATTAGCAGTAGTCTTTCCCTCTTCATATTTTCTGTATTATATTGTATGAAATAGTTTTTCAATGATTATTTAATCATAGTAAGGTATGTTGGCTATATGAAGTTTGGCTTAAATTGTTTAGTAGTTTCCTACTTAAAGATTGAAGAAAAATCCCCTTCTGTTATTGTTTCAATCCTATTTTCAGGGTGGGTGTGGCCCTGTGTTCAGTGCATGTGTATCTGTGTATGTTTACATTATGTAAGAGTATTTCTTATATTTTAAGTGGTACTTGAACTACTAGCTTGACTTTGGAGGAAAGGGAGAGAAAAGAAGCTTGCATTTAATACTGAGTTTATTTACTTTCCAAACTTAAAATGTAAGTCTATTAATGTAATGTTGTTAAATTGTTTTTTGCAGTTTTCTAAAGTGAGTAAAATTTACAGGAATAATATATAATATTTCTGGTTGTGTAAGCCTAAACTCACTTTTATTTAAATTAAAAGATAACACCTGTTCTGTTTTTATAGTGGCTCAAGCACGTTGATGACCAAGGTAGACAATATTACTACAGTGCCGATGGATCTAGGTCGGAGTGGGAATTGCCAAAGGTAATAAACCTTAACACTGAATTTCTTTTTAAAAATAATACATGAAATAATATGAAAGTGGTTTCAGTAGATTTATTTTTAAATTTTTATTCAACTTATTTTTTATTAATTTTTTATTGAATATATTGGGGTGACATTGGTTAATAAAATTATATAGAATTCAGGTATATAACTCTGTAATACTTCATCTGCATATTGTATTGTGTGTTACTCACCGCAAGTCAAGTCTCCTTCCATCACCATTTATCCCCCCCTTTACTCTGTTTCCGTCTTGTAATTACCATACTGTTGTTTGTGTCTGTGTTTATTTTTTCCTTGCTTTATCAGTTCAACTTTTTAAAAAGCAACAAGACTAGTTTCTTCAGAATTCATTGAGAATCCTGTGATTGGCTAAAATTTTTTAAAATGTGCATTATCTTTGGTAGATATTATTGATTATTTGTCTTAAAAAGTTTTTTTTGGTTTAATAATGAAATTTGTTTTTGATTATTCCTGGAATAAGAATCCTCTTCAGTGCTAATAACACCATCTTATATCTAGTTATCTTGTATACATTAAGTTTTCTACTTGAAATTAGCCTTATATTTAATCTTTATTTTGAAGAGAAAAAAAATCAACTCAATATTCAAGTTTATTCTTGTATGAAATGTGTGTTATAATTGAGTCAGTTATTGACTGAGAAGGGTGTCACTGGATATCTCTTTTCAGACATGTATACTAAGGTTAAGTTTAAATGATATCTGAGCAAACATTTAGCCTTTAATTGGTATATTATTTTAATATTTTAGAAAACAACTATAATTAGCATGTTTGTGGCACCAATTATCAGACTTTAGTTTTTAAAGAAATTTCTTTTCCCCAAAATAAGTCAATTTAAATAATATTTGGTATAAATAAATACATGTAAATATAGAAAAAATCAGTAGGTGTTACTAATCTAGTGAACTGGTGCTAACAGTAGTTTTCTTTTTTTATTTTGTATTAGCTGGCTTGATACTCTTGAAATAAGATATGTACAGCCTGTAGTTGATTTGTAAGAACATGCCTTGTGAATCTGTATTGAGCCAGTAGCAAAAGAGTTTCATTATAATTCTGATAGCTTTAAAATGTTACGTTGATCTTAAGGAGCAATGTAGGGTGCTATACTAGAAACTTGGTGGAGGTTAGGGAGAGAGGGATGAAGGAAATACTGGTTCTTTTGGTTAATTTGGCTATCAAGTATAGCCCTAGAATTTTCTTGTAGTTAAAAAAGCTTTGTAAAGTCTTCAAATAAGCATTTTTTGGTACTTTATCATGCATTTTACATAGGTAATTTCTTTTTTGCGCAGCTCAGCAGAACTAAAACTATTTCATATTTAACCACTTTGTTGTTTAAATTAACACATTCTAATTAGAAGTCATATTAAAATTTACATTTAGACAGTATGATTTTTTTAAAGTACTATTTGCAGCTTAACATATTGGTATTAATGAAGATAATTTTTATATTTTTAATTACAAAAGCTTCCATATACAGAGTTGAGAGGATATTATTACACTGTGGGTTTTTTTTTTTTAAGACTCTTTTTTAGAGGAGTTTTAGGTTTACAACAAAATTGAGAGGAAGGTACAGACAGATTTGCCATGTATGCTCCCTGACCCCCGCATACATAGCCTTCCCTATTTTCACTGTCACTCACCAGAATGGTACATTTTCAGCAAGAATGAACCTGCACTGACACATCATAATCACTTATAGTTCGTTCGTTGTCTGCCGTAGGGTTCACTCTTAATGTTGTACATTCTATGGGTTTAGACAAAAGTATAATGGTACATCACAGAGTATTTTGACTGCCCTAAAAACCTTCTGTTCTCTGCCTGTTCACATCCCTTCGCTTTCCTCAGCAATCACTGATCCTTTTATGTTTCTGTAGTTATGTCACATTGTTTTTACTTAAAGTTAACCGTAAACTCGTACCAAGAGTGAAAAAAGATCTAAATAAAAGGTATTTAAAAGTGTCGTAAAAGAATTAAAAATTAAGAGTACCATAAATTGCTCTTCACATATTTCAGAATTAAATGTTTTATATTATTACTTTTTAAAATTATGAAATATAATTCAGTAAAACATCTGTAGATTTAAAAATTTTGTAGCATCAGTTTATAATTTTGGATATGATTCTGACTGAAGATAAACCCATATTACTTTTTAAACATTAAAATTGTGCTGAACACTCAGATCCCTAAAATATTTTTATTTGATGAACCATAACATAGCAGTTGAGTGGTACAGTATAGTAACAGCATTGGGTTTTTTTTGTTTCGTGTTTTGGAAGTTTTCCAAAAACTGAATATGGAATGATCTAACTTTATTTTCCAAATTTAATTGTTCCTCAATAAAACTTTTAAGTGACAAAATAATATTCCAGGCTTTATATGGCTGGTCCAAAAGTTTAGGAGAAAAAAAGGTACTTATAATAAGATTAATAATATTTTGTTTTATAAATGTACCAGGAAGAAGTTGGAGAATATGTCAGGTGTTACTTGTTAATACTGGTACCGTTTATAAGAATAATTTAACCATATTTAGTGATTCAATTGGAAAGGAAAAAAATCTGTGGCTAGTGATGGCTAAAATCTGTAATATCCTATGTGCTGGGATAGGAATATGTTTTGGAGGTGTAACTATTCAATATTAAAAACTAGAAAACAGTGCTTGGTTTTATAATATTAAGCTTATAAAATGAGATTGGATTTTGACAAAAAGTCAGAAGAAAAATCTGAAAGTGTGTTTCACTGAAAATGATTGTCAACATAGAAGATTACATAATTTTAATTAAATAACTTAAAGATACAATGTTAAATTTTCTTGTTCCTCCTGACAGATTTAAATTATTGCTCCCATTAGTCTGATTCCCTGGAGTAACGACCTCAAATGTAAAACATTTTTTGGATTGATTTTTCCTAGGTCAGGGTCCACTGAAAGGAGGGGCTTCCAGAATTAACTTCATAGGGGTAATTTGGAATTTTACTTAACTGGTAGCTAAATATTCCTGCTGAGTTTCTTAATAACTTCTGTACTTTTCTTGGTCAGAAGATATATAGGCTCAATATTAGAAAACTAACTAACTTCTGGGGATGCCCTGGGTGAAAGAGGAAAACGAGGCAAGAAACTGAGCTTTAGCAAAACCTTAAAGGGTAGGTAGTTCCGCAGCAATGGAAATGGACACTATGCTGATTGTGACCACTGTTGAGTTACTAGTTTTGTGATCTTACTTTCTGCTGCCATTTGCCACTTAGAATAAAATGTCAGAAGGCCTAGGCAATTTCTTGTACTTCCAATTAAATTTGATGTGTAGAGGAGGCTTGAATTGGGTACAGTGGGAATAAGGAAATAAGGATAAATGTTCTAGAACCAGTATTTAATGGATTGTTACTGTAAGATAAAGGAAACTGCAGATTAAATTCAGTACCCTAAGAAATTTAACAATGAAAGTAAGTCTTAAATAAGTCCTGTCAAATAGATTTGTAACCCTCAATACAGAGATTAGAAATTTAACTTAAGTACTATTTTCTGAATACATTTTTGATGCTCAGTACTGTGTAGGTGTTCTAACAGTTATAGATGCATAGAACATGGTCTTTACCCTCAAGGAGTTTGTTATAAATTTGGAAAGAAGAAACATCTTCATATGACAGCTAAGGTAGATTGTGTACACACATATATTATATATACCTGGTTCTAGATTGAATGTAGGTGAGGGGAACTACAAGCCCACTAGACAAGAGGAAGGATTGATAGGGAAAACAAAGAAAGATGAATTAAGAGCGAGAAAACAAAACATCTCTCACTTAAAATGAATACTGTTCAGAATTTTTTTAAAGAGACATGAAAAACTCTGGTGCTATTATAGACATGAGAAAATCAAGAGTCAGATCATGGTACTCTAGATGATAAAGACTTAAAATATGTTGTGGATTTTCAGAGAGTTAAATGAAGAACAAAAAAATCAAAACATGTTACATGAACAAGTGAATACAATAAAGAATAAACTAGAAATTTTTGAGATAAAAAAGATAGTTATTGAAATAAAAAGTACAGTGGATAGCATAAACTATAGAAGAGATAAAGGAAGGTAACATTAATGCATAATTAAGGAAAATGGAAGATAGGTGGAGTTTTCTGTATTCATACTAGGAAGAGAATGGAGAAAATGGTAGAGAGATAATATATAAAAATATGACTGATGGACATTTTCTAAAACTGAAGGAAGGATAGGTAAAAATAAGTCCACATGTTGACAAAGTTTACTGTACCTGCAGAACTTCATTATAGGGAGACAACCGTAAAAGCCATCAAAGAGTAAAAGATCAGTTACCTTCTGGGGTAGATTACATCATTGATACATGGAGGCCATTATTTACTCAGTCCTCTGTCAGTGCTCTTTGCTGTGTACCTTTTAGTGGCCTTCCACTGTGGAAGGGGTGTGTTGTCATACTGTTAACTGAGTTCAGTCATGTAACTTGCTTTCACTTGATGGGATGGGAGCAAATGTATCAGAAAGGATAGCATTGAGATGGGATTCTGTACCAGGGCTTGCCCTTTCACCCCTGCCATAACCATGAGAAGAACATGCCAGGCCAGCCCACTGGCCCCAGGAAGAATAAATAGGTGGGTCTTCCTTTTTTGGTTGGGGGAGATTGTTCGTTTTTTTTATTAAATAAATGAGCAAAGCTTCAGAGTCTGTGGGAAAACACAAAAGATCTAACATTTGTTTTATTGGAGTTCCAGAAGGAGAGGAGAAAGAGTGCGAGGCTGAAAAACATTTGAAAAAAATAATGTTTGAAAATGTTCCAAATTTGGTAAAAGGCAAACCAACAGATTCAAGAAGCTGAGTAAACACTATAAATAGGAGAGACCCAAGAAAATACACGTCAACATTGTAATCAGATTTCTGAAAACTTAAGGACTTCACCACCCACACCTCCCTCCTAATGAAAGCATCTCAATGAAACAACACATTACCTATAAGATAATAATAATGATTTGAATGGCACTGAATGTCTCCTTAGAAGCCGTGAAGCCGCAAGGAAGTGGTGTAACATTTTTCAGTTGTTGAAAGAAAAGACCTGTTAACCCACAATTGTATATCCAGCAAAAATATCCTTCAGAAATGAGAGTAAAGACATTTTTAGATGAGATTAAATTGGGAGATTTATCACTAGCAGCTGCTTTCTGAAAAAAATGCTAATAAACAAAAGGGAAATGCTAACTGAAGAAAACTTGGAACATCAGGAATGAAGAAATAACGGGAAGGGTGAATATCTGAGGGGACTTTTGTCCTGAATTCTAAAAATTATGTTTGACTTTGAAAACAAAAATAACATTTCTGGAGAGCAGGCCCCTTGTAGTACAGGCTTCCCTTGCTAGGTGAGTGTTTTGTATCAGTGCACCAGCTGGTGGTGTTCTTAGAGGCTGCGTTTGGCTCCAGTGAATTTTTTTTGATGACTCCACGCGTTTGCGTTTGCCCGTTTTATGATGGGTGATTTACACGTATACCTGTTCAGACCGTGCTGAGTGTTCAGGAGTTTTTGACCAAAAATGTCATGATCCCATGCCCCACTCTCCCTATTCACCTGATCTGTTTTTTGTTTCCTTATTGAGAAAGTCCTCAAAGGGAAACATTTTGCCAGTGTGGAAGAGGTGAAACAAAAAACACAGCAGAAGCATGAAAAGACATCAAAATCAATGAGTTCAAAAACTGTTTTGAACGGGAAAACACATCACAATAGGTGCATTGCATCAAATGGAGAGTACTTTGAAGGTGACTGAAGTTTAAACATGTAAGAATAAATACACAATTTTTTTATATATACCTTTTTTGGGGGTCCCCCCTCATAGCAATGTTTAAGACAAACTATATCAAAAAGTGGGGAGAGTAATGTGATGTAATTTTTGGTAAGGTTTCTACATTCCACTTGAAGGAATAAAATGTTGATACTAGTAGACTGATGAATTAAGAATGTAGATTGTAATCTCTAGAGCGAGCACTAAAAACCTGTAACAAGAGATACACTCAAGAAACTACAGATGGCCAGTGTGACTCAGATTGATGTTTCTCTCTCACATCGATGTTTCTCCCCTCTGTTTCTTCCTCCCTTCCCCCCCTCTAAATATAAATAATATTGAAAGAAAGAAAGAGAGAGAGAGAGAGAGAGAGAGAGAGAGAGAAGAAGAAGGAGGGAGGGAGGGAGGGAGGGAAAGAAGGAAACTACACATAGTCCTGACGTATGGTTTTTTGACTTTATGATGGTGTGAAAGTGGTTGGCATTCAGGAGAAAACTACTTCAGATTTTGAATTTTGATCTTTTCCCAGGCTAGAGATATCTGTACAATGCTCTCTTGTGATGCTGGGCACCCACAGTGAGTACAGCTCCCAGTCAGGCACATTGACCATGAGGGTAAACAACAGATACTCTAAGGTGTGCTATATTGCCAGTGGTTTTTTTGTTTGTTTGTTTTTGTTATTATGTTCTGAGAATGTTTAAGGTAGGCTCGACTAAGCTATGACGTTCAGTAGATTAGGCGTATTAAATGCATTTTCAACTTCCAATATTTATAACTTCTTATGATTTTTTTGAGGGGACGTAATCCCATTGTAAGTAAGTCAGGGAACATCTGTATAGATAAATTAAAATATGGCAGTAGCCCACAGGAAAGCAGAAGAGGGAAAACAGGAATGTAAACAGAACAGAAAACAGACTTAATCCTAACACAAGTAATTACATTAAGTGTAAATGTTCTAGACAATACCTGTTAAGAGATTTTCAGAATGGATAAAAAACCATGACCCAACTGTATGCTTCTACAAGAAAAATCACATCAAATGTAATGATATATTAATTACATCATGTTAAAGGTTATCAGATAATCTACAGTAAATCTCATAGTCTATGGTGAGATTACAGAAGCTTTTCCATTAGAATTAGGAAGTAGATTAGAACTTCTCTATCACTGCTTCTGTTCAACAATAAAATATAAGAAGAAAAAGAAATACCAATTTTTCCCACTATTGGAAAGTAAAGCATTCCCATGAAACCTTCCATAACCCAAAGTGGCATAAAATGGAGTATATGACAGCTTTTTTTATAAAAACAAAAATTTTCTTTTGATTTTTTTTTTTTCCTGCTCGTGAAAATAGGTACTAATGTAGGTCTTTTGTAAAAGGGAAATGGCATATGAACTTTTGGAAAGTAGGGGATACCTGTAATAGAATTGAAAAGAAAGATATAGTTAATTGTTTTTTTGATTACTAGAAAGTCAAAAGAATCTGCAAACTCAAAACTGATGAGAGTTCAGTAGAATTGCTGGGTATGAAATCAACATAAAAACTTTTCATCTCTCTAGTAAATAGTCAGTTTGAAAATGTGATGGAAGTAAAGATCCTCTTTGCATTAGCAGCAGCAGTAGCAGCAACTATAAGAATAATCTTGACCAAGAAGATGCCTATTAAAATTTGTAAGATCTTAAGTAAAATTTCTGAGCAGAACTGAAGGACATAAAAGAAGACCCGAATAAATGGTGCAGTGTACCATTATGACCTTGCATTGGGAGACTTAGTTTTATAACAGTGTCCACATTAGTCTGTAAAATTCACTGCATTTCCATTTACTGTCTCCCTCCCCATCTTTTTGCAACTCAAAAATTTTATTTGCAAACAAAGGTCTATGAAGAAGCAAGATATTCCTGAATAGGGAGAATGTGTGTATATGTGGGGGGTACACATGAGGGACAGGGTTCCTGCTGTGGTGATTAAGATGCAGTAGTATGGGGACATGTGTAGCGAAATAGACCAGAACAGAACAGGAAGCTTAGATGTGGCTTTACAAATCAGTGGGTTACATGTAGACTGTGCAATAAATGTCACTAGGATTATTGGTTATTCACATGAAAGAAAAAAAGAACTAATTCTAAACCTTGACCTAACACTTAATGATTAATTCCAGGTAGATTAGAAATATAAATATAATAAGCAAACATTAAAGGCTACAGAAGGATATATCAAAGAACATCTTTGCAGAGTAGGAAAGATTTCTTAAACAAGACGAGGTGAGGAAAAACTATGAAAGGAAAGGTTGACAGATGTGACTGCATCAAAATTAAACAAAATGTCTTCCTAATGTAAAAAATACAATACACAAAGGAGAAAAGATGAACTACAGACAAGGAAAAGATGCACTCAACTCAGCTTACAAGGGTTTAGAATCCCCAAAATAGAGAACATCCTGGTTCTTTTTGTACCTACTGGTAAGAGAAAGATAATCCATTTGAAAATAGGCAAATACATGACTAAGCAGTATACAGAAGAGGAAATGACATGAAATAAATACGTGAAACGATACTCATTTTTACAAGTAACCAGAAAAATGTGAATTAAAACAGTAAGATAGCATTTTACCCTTCAGATAGATTTTTAAAATCTGAATGTACAAATATGCATACATTTATTTTATATATGTAAATACGTACGACAACACCAAGTAGGGCAGTGCAAGGGCACCATGTTTTGCTGATAGGAGTGTAAATTAGTACTATCACCTTGGGCATATCCATTTATAGCCATTATGTAGAAATGAAAGTAAATGAGTTAGAACTGCATACTCACTAATGTGGATACATTTTTTAAAATAAAAACACGTTGAATGAAAAGAGCAAGTTGAAATATATGTGTAATCTGATTCCATTTATATAAACTTTAAACCAAGTTTTATATATATATATATTTATAGATAAATAAGTATAAAATGCATGAGAATAATGAGCACTGAATTATGTGGTACTGCTGGGAAGAAGAGGAATGGAATCTAGAAGCTATATTCAGAGCCTCTAATATGCCTATAATATTTTAATATGGCTATAATATTTTGGTTTTTTTTTAAAAGTTACCTGAAGCAAATGTCTTACTGTTAGATATGCTAAAGCTCAATGGTAGATTTTCATTGTAGTCTCTATTCTTTTGTATAAGTTTGAAATAATTTAGATAAAATTTCAGTTAAAATTTTAAACAAAAAAGATTTTTAAAGATATTAGAAAAATAATAAGTTTTAACTATCTCGTTAAACTAGGGGTGTGTGTGTGTTTAACTGCGGAGTCGTCTTATTTTTCTTTTCTCTAATTATGACTCTTTGTTTTTGTCTTCTGTCTACACTAGATTTTATGTTTCATTTATGCTTTTTATTGGCTTTTATGAACATACCATTGCCTAGTAAAACAATTAGTGCATTTCAAATTGTGATTATTACCTAGTTTAATTTTACATTATTTTTGTTGCCACATAGAAAGGATTTTTAAACAGTTGTGGTTAAAAGCTAGGATAATTAACAAAATTCATGTATAAACTTTCACACAACTATTTTCATTATTACCAATGATGATTATATCGAAAGGATAAAGTAATACTGTTGAGTAATTGGTTCTCTTTTCACTTAGATATTTCTGGCACATAATTTTTTTGGTAGTCTTTAAGCTTCTTTGTTTATTCCAGAAATGATCCCTAAGCGAACTGTAATAAATATTAAGATTAGCAACAGTGAATTAATAACACACACCCACCTGTGATTACCTGGCTTTGACAAATTTTAATGTGAAGAATGAAATAACAGCTTTGGGAGACAGTTTGAGAGGGGCCTATATGGATTCATTTTGGAGAGAAAAGAAATGGCATATTGTGGAGAAAGATATTAGAAGATTTTTTAATATTAAAAACATCTTAAAATATTAAAAAGTACCAATGATACTTTTATTGAAGTTATAACCAGTCATTAAATTTTAAGATTTACTGTGCTTTTTAGGAGTGGAAGTAATAGTAGATATATTAGTTATCTTTTGGTTTTGATAGAAGAATGTATCCCTTAAAAAGCAGATTACTTTTCTTTTGTTATTACAATGTACAATTTATTAAATTACCTGTATGATGAAACACCGTAACTTTTAAATCTCACATTTCCGAATTGTTTATGCCTGGTGATATGCCTGACATTTCAAACAAATAATTTAATGCCTTATTGATAATAGGTTTTTAATTTTATATGCAATTTTCTTGATAGTTACTACCTGTCATTTGTACGCAACTGATATATTTAGGAATGTTCTTTAGAGTTAGGACCATCTCTACCTTTTAACCTGGTTGTATTTTACCACTTCAGAGAAACAAATAGTGTGTTCAGCCTGTAAGTGAAAACAGAAGTAAAAACAGATTACAAAAATCCCTTTAAATGTGAGAGTACTTTACAGTGTATGTAAGCATTATTTTAAAGACCTAAGCTAAAAATTGAATTTATTGTGGGTTTTAGAAGTAGCAGGAGCCCAAAAAGTTGTCCGGTGATTTCCTTTTATAAATTATGATAACATTTATTGAGAACCTATTATCAGGGCAATATTTGCTACTTTTAAAATACTTTGTTCAGTCCTTATATCAGCTCTGTGAATTAGATATTTCTGTTACATATGTTTTATAGTTGATGAAACTTAGACTTAGGAAGATTTAATATTTTGCCAAACATAGGCAAACTTGGTCCCTGCAGTACCAAAATGCTGGTCAAAGATGAGAAAACTGAGGCCAGAAAATTCATGTTAATGTCATATGATGAACTTTGCCTAATGTTATGTGTCATTGGGAGCCAGCATGTTTTAGATTCTAGTTTCGTTTCTATTATTTATGAAGTATATTTTTTTCTTTAGTATAATGCTTCATCCCAGCAACAAAGAGAAATAATTAAAAGTAGAAGCCTGGACAGGAGGCTACAAGAACCAATAGTGTTAACAAAGTGGAGACATAGCACCATTGTGCTGGACACCAATGACAAGGTAAGACTTTTTGAGAAAATCTGTTGAGAACTCTTTATGATTTTATTTTCTCCTTGGTTGAATCTCAAACCTTGGTGACTAGCATTTTATTGTATGTGGCATCAGTTTTTCCTGGAGTAGGTTTTGGTTTTGAAGTGTTTTCATTTTTGCACAATGGACCTTCTTATCTGTAGCTTAATGATGTACATATACCTGGATACATTTGAACCTAATAGTTGACAAGTTTTTTGCGGGGGCGGGGGTGTTGTTTTTTCATTTTTGGTTTGGTCTGGTTTGGTTTTTCTTTTTTTTTTTGATAACCCTATTTTCAAGTCACATATCTTTTGTCTTCAATCTATAGGAGGTTTTATAGTACAGACACTTAATTAATTTTGCACATCCCAGTGAAGATTGCAGTCCTATACTCTTTGTTTCCCTAAATGCTCTCTGCATATAGCATTTCTTTTATCAGAGAAATAATGTTCTCTGTTTCATATAGGGGATGAATTTTGATGCAAACTTCAGAATGGAAAAGCCATGAAATTTTTAACTTCCTTGTTACATCTTTTCACATAGCTTCATTTTGGGAATGGAGTAGGAAATCAATACAAATTTGCAGAACATAAGCACACATACTGATGTTAAATGTGATGGCGGCAGTAACTCCCAATACTGAATAAATTATTTTAGAAAGATATTTATTAATGGGGATTTTTTAAAAATTTCACTATCAGGCTTCTCTTTGACATAATTAACAGGTTTCCTACATTTTTAGGTGTGTTACTGAAAACAGAATGAACTCTACTAAGGTATATTTCTCTATGTTTGGATACTTTGTCTTAAAGTCCTTTATAATTTATCTCAATCCATCAGTCAAGACAGGTTTTTTTTTTTATTACTGCAAGTGACTGAAATTGGTCTTTGTTGAATTAAAAGGAGCATTTTTGTGGAGCTGTAGAAATTGTCTACACACATTGTAAGATGGATTAATAGAACAGCAATGAATGTGGTAGATCATTTTCTAATTTCGGTTTTATAAGGTTGAATGTAGAGGACATCTTAAAGTATTGAAATTCTGGGGTTTGTGTTGTTGAGGGATCCTTGAAAATATATTAGCATTGACATTAAACTGATTAGGTAAGATTCCTATAGATTTTAATAGAAAAGCTCATTTTACTCCAAGAGCCAGATTACAATTCAGGGTATGTAGAAAGCTCCCGAATACCATATATAATGCTCTAGTGTAAAAACCACTGTTGAACCAACTCTGCTGCCTCTTAATGCTGAGCAAAAAGAATGATTATTTTGGTGATGTAGACTTATAACTTCTTACTCCTTTTTAGCCTTTCTTGAAATTTATTTTCAGTCAATTAGAATAACTTTCATGAAGTTCTTATATTTGCTTTTTCATCTAATTGTTTCAGAGTTGCAAGGACATGATTTTCTTGAGACCAGATACTCACTCTTTTTTGGTCTTTTTCCCCCGCCTACCCTTTATAAATAGAATCATAGACAATTGCTTCACCCAGTAAACTTTTCTTTCTGCCATCGCCTAATAATACCTTTTTAATATTTGAGGCTATGAAAGAGGGACTATACCAGAACTAGCTGACTAATATAAAGGGGTACAATATGTATAACTTGAAATGTAATCCTAGAAACCTGCTGTGTAGCAGATGTTATGATGTTGCAGACAACCTTGGAGGAGGGAGGTATGTGTATATTGTGTATATGTATATGTGGTGCATCTGTTTGTTTCTGCCTGTGTATGGTTTTTACTAAAACCTGCTGTTTGGAGACTTTTAATGTATATTTACATATGCATATATACATTTACAAGTATACTTAGATAAATGTGTAAATGTAAAATTATTTCTTGTTTATGACAATTAAAATTGTTACACATAATTACTCCATTTGATGTTTTTATTTTTGTAGGACTTATAGGCTATGAAAAATTATAATTACCATTCATTTTATTCATTTGCTTATTTTCTAGTTTGTGAGTCATCACATCTTTCCTCTTTTTCTCAGGCTGTTTTAATATTAGACACTCTTAGAAGTTAAGAAATTGAAAAGTGAAACATCTGAAGCTATCAGAAAAAGTATTTAAATTAGGCTAAACTGAAATTTGGATATTAAGTGTAATTGCTTTTTGTAAAGATAGGTGTGGTATGATTTTAATGTTTTCGACATTAATAGTGCAGACCAAGGATGTTTGATTTGGAAGGTTGTCCCTTCAAGGGTATTTTCTGAAAACTTACACTACTGCCTAGTTTCTCTGCTTACATATTATATAGGATATAAATCTGAAGACTCTTCCCCAATTGAATCAATGTTGAGTTAACAGTTTTTGTATTATGATTTAATACAGATTTCCAGGTTTATTAACAGGATCATATCCAGCTTCATAAGCATAGAAGAGTAGACTGATACAGATAGGAAGATGAATGTTCAAAGAGATTACTTGGTTTTATAGGAAAATTAATAATAGTGTTACCCTATGCTTTTTAAAATTCTTATTTAGGGGAATGGCGAAAATTTAAATGGATCTTGGCTGTTGATACCAAAAAATGTTTTTTTAGCCTTATACTCCATGAAGGCTTCCCAGTGTCTGCGGTAGAAATCACAAACCCCATGTTTTAATAATTGCTTTGGAAATGCACATTATTCATTTGCCCCTGTTGTATTCTTGTAGGCTTAGATGTTAAAATTCTTTCTCTAGTGAGTTATTAATCTTTAAATCTAAGGTGTCTTTTTTTGCACTTAAAAAGTCTGACTTATTTTTAATAATTAAAAAGTTAGCTGTAAATTACTTTTAAGTATTAATAGTAATTTAATTTCTTACATAGCTGTTGACTAAAATAAAGTTTTCATTCCGGCAGTTGGCGAGTAATTACTGTGATTGTTCTTTGCCTAATCCTGGATATTCATACTTAACCATACTAAGAGCAAGTCAGTATGGTGACTGTTACATTTTTATCCACAGTGTTTAGATTTTACCTATTTTAAATATGGTTAATTCAAGCGGATGTAACATCATGATTTTAACTCAACACGCATCATTTCTTTTGAGCAATTCTGTATGCAGTATTTAAATTCAACTGTAATTGGTAAAATATACCATATTTCATAAACTTTATGATATCTTTAGTTTTCAAATCAGTACCATATTAGTTTCAGAGCTCAATATAGAAGGAAAATAACTAGGAAAATAATTTTCTTAGCTTCCGCTATTAAGCTCTCCCACTGTGAGTAGAAGGAGTAATATAATTATATAAAATAGAATAACATTTTTCATTACTTATTTCTTATAGGAATCTCCACCTGCCTCAAAACCCTGCTTTCCTGAAAATGAGCCTTCTCCCTCTTCACCAAAGCACCAAGATACAGTTAGTATGATAGCAGCTTGCAGTAAAATTTAGTTCAGCTATTTCAATCAATTTCAATAAGTTAATCTTCTCTAAGTATAATATTTAAATATTTCTTGGGCTTCTATTAAATTTCTTTTTTTTTTTTCTTTTTAAAAATAATTACAATTAGCCCTGGCCAATGGCTTCGCTAGTCGGAGCATTGTCCCATACACCAGAAGGTTGCAGGTTTGATCCCTGGTCAGGGCACATACCTAGGTTGCGGGTTTGATCCCCATTAGGGGCTTGTACAGGAGGCAACCAGTTGATGTTTCTCTCTCACACCAGTGGTGTCTGTCTGCCTATCTGTCACTTTCTCTTTCAAAAAAATCAAACATATCCTTGGTTGAGGATTTAAAAAAATAATAATTACAGTTGAAATAGGTTTAAATTCAAAATCAGATTTTATTGATTTAAAAGTCCTTTTTTGTACAAAATATGGTATTTTAATGATTAATATATGTGCCATATTTGTGATATTTGTTTGGTTTTTAAAAATAAATATAAAGATCCCTAGAGAATCCTGTCAAATGATACCTGAACTTTCTTTCCTCAGGCCAGCAGTCCAAAGGTAAGAAGCATTTAATGAGCATAGATGCCATGCTGTAAATGCATTGCTCAGTCTATGCGAGCTGAGTATTGAAGAGATGAAACTCAACTTCAAGTTTTCCCTAAACTGAAAAACCTCCAAGTGACCTTTCTCTAGGTACCTGTCTTAACTTGGATGAAATTGTAATTTATTTATGTATCTGAAGATCCTCCCAGTCTTTTCTGTAATTTGTTGATCCTACTTTTCCTCATTAGTGGCTTCTCTTTTCTTTTAGAACAGACTGCAGTTTTTAATGAGGACTGCAAGATCTTGCATGCTCTGGCTCTTGACTGCTTCTCCAGCCTCACCTCATACTTCTTGGTCTTAATCTTTCCTCCTGGCTTGTTTTCCTTAGACTACACTGCCCTTCTATCAAAGGAGCCTGCTTTTCAGCTTGAGGTCCTTGCACTGCCATTCTTCTGCCCACTGAAACATTTTTCTCCCACATCTTTTTGCCTGATTAACTTCTGCTTTTTCATTAGTTCAAACTTAGCCTACTCAGAGAATTTTATTTAAATTTTCTAGATTTGGTCAGGTTTCCCTGTAACACTCTTCATGTCATTTAATTATATGATACTTGATTATGTGAAATTGAGTAACTCTTCATTTCTTATGTAATAAAGGAGCCTTGAACCCTCTGTTAATAACCTCTCTTTCCCCCTGGACAAAAAAAAAGCTTCATTAGAGTAGGAACAGCATCATCCTAATACCTATTGCAGCACCAGGTAGTAGCTGTTCATTAAATGTGTGTCGACTGAATAAATGCAGCCTTTAAAGCTTTTTAAAGCATAAACTTTGTTACTTTTTTATTTTATGAAACTATAATAGACTGTTATTTATTAGGATACTTCCGATTACTTAGTCAGAGGCAAGGATTTCCACAGATGCCAAATTTTACTTTTCTAACTCTTTCTCCATTCCCTAACCTTGTCAGGTCTTCTATAGTTCATATCACCAGTTGTACACATTTCCCTCTGACATTGCTCAGGTAGTTCCCCTGCCTCTAATGTCCAGACTGATCTCAGCATGATAGTAATCATTTCCTCTTTGTTTTTGAACTCCCAAGTCACATATTGCATTGAATGGCATGAAAGTTACCTCATGTATCCCTTGTGTCCCTACTAAGGTTTGTGTCCGTACTAAGGGATACAGGGGATTCCTTATATCCCTTAAGGGATAGATAGAGACTACGTTTCTACTTTTTTATCTATTTGCATTGTTTTATACAGTCCTGGGTTCATAAACATATTAGTGTTTTGTAAATAATTAGTGTATGAATCTAAGGAGCTGTTACTCTTTATTAATCTATCAAGACAAAAACAGAAACCTCTTTTTAACTTATTTTAAATATAGGCAATAATATAATTCATAATAAGACCTTTTATAAATTATTTCTATTTTGGCAAAAGGGAATTTCTAGGTGATCTTAGAAATAAAACTTCGGAAATGTTCTATATAGAGGTACAAAAGACTGCAAATTATTTTTCCTTGCATTAGCCATTTTCTGAAGAGTTTGAAAGCAATTAGACCATCCTGGACTCATGATACCCTCTAATGGCCATCAGAGGGAAGTGCCTCACCAGTGTTTCTTCTCTTTCATTCTTGTGTATCTTCAAGAGATAAAAAACAAAACAGTGAACAACTCTTAATTCTCCCTTAGGCCAGTTTGTTTCCACACAGCCACCCCTTTTCCATGGAATGGGGATTGCCGGGAAACACACCTCTTTCATGCTGTTAGCCACTCCTCACTGAGGCTTCTGCCCTCCTTGACTTCCATCCTCTTCATTTGCTCCCTCTTCTCCTTTTGCCCTGGTTCCACCTAATCTTGCCTGCCTTTCTCACTCTTCCCCAGTTAATACAAGGAGATTTCTGTCCCCTCTTTTTTTGTGAGTTAAAATATGGTTGGTATAAAACCTTTAGTGATAAGAAAAAAGAAGCTACAAATTTAGAGATGAAAATGATATAATAATCAGTGTTAGCTACTGATGTCATCTTAAAATCTCTGCAAATTGCACATTACCGCTTCAAACTCTTTTTTAGTTTTTTTTAAGTCAAACCTTTATTGAAATGTATTTCACATGCCATGCATGCAGTTCACCCATTTAAAGTGTGTAATTCAGTTGTTTTTAGTATATTTGGATATGTGCAGCCATCATCACAGTCAACTTTAGACCATATTCGTCATCTCAGAAAGAAACCTGGTACTCATCCTTAAGTAACCACTAGTCTTCTTTCTATCTTACTAAATTGGCCTATTCTGGACATTTCATATGAATAAAATCATATAAACATGTCTTTTTTTGATAGACCTTGTTCACATGTTTTCATCCAATCTCTTCTAATCAAACCAAGTTTAAAATTCCATTTCTTAATATAAATTTTAAACATGTTCATTTTTATTTCATTTCTAGTTTTCAAATGCATTGTTATTTTTTATAGTCCCTGCACATCATTTTTGGAAATGGCAGTGTATACATTTTAAAAAGTTATTATATTTTCTACAATATGACTGCAGTATGGATTGAATAGGATTTTACGGCCTGATTTAGAATCTAATCTGCTTGTCCGAGTGTACCTATTAGAATATGCATTTTAAAGTTCAAGGTTACTGAATACTGAGTAAAATTTTAGAATATACAGTTTGGAAACTTCAGCTTTTCAACCTGTAGTTCGAATTACAGTACTAGAGAAAAAGATATTTTCAACATTTCTTTAAGAAAAGTATCAATGGAAAAAAATGGTAGTTTTTTCCATTGAATAGTACAGTTTTAAAGGCTTTTTAAAAGCATAGTTTGAATATCTAATTTTTAATAACACTAGTTTAAAATGTTTTTATTAAAGTGAAATTCATGTAACAAAATGAAACATTTACCATCTTAAATTGCACAGTTCAATGGCATTTCACATATTTACAATGTACAGTTGCTCCTTCTGCCTAGTTTCAGACATTCTGATCCCTCAGAGGGGAACTCGCACACTCAGACAGTTGGTGAACAACTCCACATCTCCCTTCTGCTCCTCCCGGCAACCACTAATTTGTCTTCCATCACTGTGGGTTTACCTGTTCTGGAAGTTTCTGGCTCTATTTCAACACTGTCATTGCGCAAGCTCACTTTTTCCTTTATTACAAGGATCTTTGTATAAAACAATTATGATATGATTAACTGAACATAAGAATTTTGATGGACTGTATTGATTTTTTTTAAACCCTCACCCGAGAATATGTTTATTGATTTGAGAAGCATCGATCGGTTGCCTCCTGTACATGCCCCAACTGGGGATCAAACCTGCAACTTAAGCATGTGCCCTGACTGGCTACCAGACCTGCAACCTTTTGGTGTATGGGACTATGCACCAACCAACTGAGCCACCCAGCCAGAACTGCACTGTATTGGTTTTGGTACATAGTACTTGTTAGCCATTATTGGGAAGTGCCTGTTTTACTAAATGAATGCCATGTCGATTATAATTTCTGGAGCCTGCAAAGTGATTATGAACCTGTGGAATTTTCCCCAAACGACTTAATAGAATTGACATTGTATTATTTTCTTACCTTATTAGGATAGAATAATCTTACTACAATCTTTTTTGGTTAAAATTTAACCACATTTTGCGAATCTTTATTAAAACATTTGCTTATTTTATGAAGTTTTGAATATCAACCATACTTAGACTAAGATATATTCATGTATGAAAATGAGCATTTTCTACTGGACTTAAGATATTTTTATGACATTATTTTAGTAATTAACACAAAAACATTAGTTACTTTTTAATCATGTTCAGTAGAGAAAGTAGACTAGATAGTTTGAAATAAAGATCTAATTTTTTCCCACAAATCTCCTGTATAGCCAAACCTGTATTATTCATCTGCCCATGTGGCATTTTTATGTCATTCAGAATCTTCAGTGTGTGAAAGTTAAAACTTATATTTCTTTCTTGTGATAACACTGCTAATTTCTTGGCCTAGTACTTCAACAGATTTATATTGAACTATAATGTTAGATGCTGTACTAGACACTGGTCTTACATTGATGAATATAATAGATGTGGTCCCAGTGTACAACCTAATGGAGTAGACAGTGAATAAATAATAGATATGTAGTTGTACTTTGCATTAAGTACAATGAAAACAAACAAACTAGGGGCAGTAGTAAATAATGGGAAAGGTGGAGGAGCTCCTACTTACAAATGATCAGGGAAACCTTCTTTTAAAAGGTGTCATTGAAGCTGAGATGACGACCATCTACCCAGTTGCCCAAGCTTGGGAGTTTTCTTCAGATCTTCCTTCTCACCTTCACATTCAGTTCCTGTCCATTTGTCTTCTAAATCTCACTCAAATTTGGGCCCTCTTCACTCTCTCACTCTCACTGCCCTGGCTCAGGCCTTCAACATTTCATATGGAAATTATTACAGTAGAATGGTATTCTAGTTGATCCCAGTCTGCCACCTTTTCTTATTTCATTTTTTCCACTGCCTCATTACTTGCTACTTCTCCTCAACCAGTACTCTGAGGAAACTTTAAGGCCCTCACTGTGATATGCTCTCTCTAGTTTCTGTACCTTTATATTGTCTGTGTTTTGTTTTGTTTTGTTTTCATCTCCTGTTTCCATCCCGCTAGTCTTTATTCCTTAGCTCAAGTGTCAGTCTCCAGGAAGCTTTCTTTCTCTCCCAGGTTGTGTTAGATACATCTTTGTCATAGCACTTATTACATTGTATGGTAATCGTTTTTGTATTTGCACATTTGGATATGGCAGATTTTGTTCTTATTTTATGTTCAGGTTAGAGTATTTAATACTTAGAGCTTTAGCACTTGGGTCTTGATCCCTGTGAGAATTTTGTGAGTTTCGGACCCTCTCCTTTACTGATGCATATACATGCACAATTTAGTACCAGCTTCAGTCCATCCGATGATTTAGGTAAGAATCCATGATCTAGAGTGTCTCTCTTATCCTTAGGCTTGGGCTGTTTGTCACTGTGACTGTCCCTTCATGTTTTGAAACCTGTATTTCCTTTCTGCCTCTTTGTTGCCCTGTGAGTTTCAGCTTGGATATTTTTATAGGCATGATTCCTATTTCTTTGCCCTTCCTGTGCTCACATAACCAGTCCCAGTCCTCTCAGATTAATGTTGTTTCTTAGTTCCTATTTCATTGAAAGCTCTTTTTTCCTCCCTGCTTCTGATAGTAAATGGAGGAATGTTCTTACTGAACACCCTGTGCATACTTACAACTGTGTACTTGAGTTTTTCTTGAGAGACAAGGAAGAGCTTACAAATGTATCAGACTTGCATATCTAAGGACATCTAACTTACACTCTGTGAAAAAATTGTAGAAAAACTTTCTATGAGTACTTCCCATGTTCTCAGTATACCAAAAATGTGGATCAGCAACAGTGTGTCAGCTTTGTTTATAGATGGGCATATTTATCAGACAGGCAAAACTTTCAAACATTATTTTTAGACATTATTAAGAAAATATTTAATATTGTTACCTTCCATACAAGAAAAATTTATTTATTTATTTTTGTAATGAAAGTACATGGAGAAAATAGCTGACATGTGAATTAGTCAGAAATAAATTCTGAATTGCGAATAATCTTTTCTGTATGTATGTATGTGTTTCAGTTGAAATAAAATTACTCCATCATGTACATACAGTACTTCCTAATGTTGATGATTATTGTAGGCACAAGGATTTGAATTAAATTCACTTGAATATATAGGAAGCTAAAGCAGTGAGAAAGTGGAAGCTTCTTTAGTTCCACCAGAAAGAATTTTAAGATAACATTTAACTTGAGCGTAGTGACTTTTGCCTTTACAGGGTTTGATGATAAAGCTGTGTCACTGTTTTTGACATCAACTTGGTAATATACCTAGTTTTTTTCCAGAGCCTAATTTACCATCTGACAGTGTGTTTAATGAAACACATACTGAATTCTTTATGCCACATTAGGGCCAGTTCTAGTCACAGTACCATTATTTTTGAATAGTTTGTTAAATACATCACTGTATTTGTTCTGTCTAGTTTTTGCATTCTGACAAAGTGGGATAGTATCTTAAATAACTTTCAGACTATTGTTGTAAAGTAACAGCAAAAGCAATTCATTTTTTTGTGGTATTTATCATAGCATTGTATTACTTTCTTTGAACAGGAAACCATCATTTGTTTTCAGTGCTGACTTGGGGCATTTATATGGAAATCTAACTTGGTAGCAAAATACCTTATGGCCACTGTGACTTGAGAAGAGGAAGCTTTTAATAATAGAATTAATGAAACTAAATTTATAGATGTATTAGGAAATTGTATTGTAAAAAAGAACTAAACACATTACATACTAACTAATCTTTTAAGCTAATTTTTAGAGTATCAGATCATTTTGATTCAGTCGTTTGTACAGATTTGGACTTCATTGTCTATATGAATTTTATATATATATATATATATACACACACACACATATATATATATACACACACACAGTATTATTCTGTTCCATAGGGTCAAGAGAAATATGGATTATTAAATGTAACGAAAATTACGGAAAATGGAAAAAAGGTTCGGTAAGTACACAACTCATAAATGTTCTGACATGTTTCATCTGATTGCAACAAATAAAAACTGTGGATATAATTATATTCTAATAGAAATGTTTAAAAGGTTCATAAGAATTTCAAATAATATATTTTCTAATATAGCATATGTAGGATTGCCATGAAATGTATGAAAACTTCTTTGTCTTGACATATTAAGGTGAAATTAAATTCAGAGGTGAAAAAGCAGAGGATTCTGACCAAGAATTAGCTTTTAATTTTTTCAGTAAGTAATAAGTGCACATGATAAAAACCAAAGGTACGCACAGTATGTAATTAAAACTCAGTCACCTAGCAATCTAATAAGATGTAGTGTTTTCCTTCAGAAATAGAATATATATGTATGTGCATAGGTTTTTTTAAACACAGTGTTTTGACAGTTTATCTTAGAGGTTTCATTTCATTGCATGTAGAACCGCCACATTGTTTCTGACTGCTGCTTGGTAACATATGGTATGGCTGTATCACAGTTCATTTAACATAGTTATTTGCAAGAATGTAATTATGCCTATCTCTTGGTAGATGTTCACTTTTTTGTTTTGCTTTTGTTTTCTTGCTATTACAAAGAAAATTATACCTAATATCTTGGCATAGTTTATTTTGCAGGTATGTAACTAGGCCTGTAGAGTAAATTTTACAAGAGTAGAATTGCTAAGCCATATGCAGTGGTCATTTTGATAAAACATTCCAAATTGTTCTCTGAAGCATTGAATCAGTCCCTACTTCCCAATAGCAATGGCTTTCTCCACACCTTTGCCAGTTTAATATGTTGTCAGATTCTTTGATTTTTGCTAATAGAGATTAGGGAGAATATGATATTTTCATTTGCCTTTGTGTGAGGGTGGTGGGTAGAGTGTCATTAGTCATTTGTATTTCTTTTTGTTATTGAATTGTCAGTTCATACCCTTTGTTTTTCTGTTGGGTGGTTGGATTTTTTTTGGTTAATGTCTTTGTAAGTTTTTATAATCAAAACAAGATCCGTTTGTTTAAGAAAGTTTAAAATCTATACATAGTTGAGCTTTCAGATCTGTGTGGATGAGCAATCAAATCTGTGCTTTAATTAAACTTTGTTAGATTTTAGTACTTAGAAATTTTAAATGACCTGAAATAGCTCTACAAATACTGCAATTATCTATTCCTTAAACTGTTCTTTGGTAGAAGTCACCTGTAAATTGGGTCTTTATTTTTCTTTCTCTCTTTTGAATGTATATAGTGCGCATAATTCTTTGGCCACTTTGTTTTTATTGTTGTTTTAATTGTGATAATTTTAGATTTTCTGTCTTTCGGAATGATTTATGTTTTCCTAAGACTATCATCCATTTCATCATCTTCAAATTTATTTACATAGATATGAGCAAAATAGTCTTTGAATTTCCAGTAAATTAGTGATTCACATATATTATGGTGCGAGGAGCCCTTTAAACTCTTAAAAATCATTAATCACTGCAAAGAACTTTTATTCATATAGTTTATAGATACATACTATGAGAAATTAAAGCAGAAATTTTCAGAATATTTATTAACTTTTATAACTAATGATCTGTTACATATTAACACGGATAACATTTTTATAAAGAAAAACTCTATTTTCTAATTATAAAAAAATCAATTTCTATGAGAAGGATAGCCTTGTTTTACATTTTCACAAATCTTTAATATCTGTCTTAATGGAAGAAGGTAGCTTATTTTCGACACTGCTTGCAGGCAGATTGTTGTGACATATGATTTTGGTTGAAATATATGAAGAAAATCCTCTCTTAAACAGATAAAGTTGGAAAAGGGAGAGATATTTTAATAGCCTTCTAAGATAATTGTGCATATTTTTTCTGCTGCACCGAAACTCGACAAATGTCATTGCAGTGAAGAAAACCATGAAAACCGTCAGTGAACTTTTCATACTCAGTTACATTAAAATCCATAGGTCTGTGTTTCGCTTTGAATGAATCTTTACCCATGTATAATTTTGTAGCATCTTGTAGGTGATTTGGAAAATATCAGTTTACTGAGTTTGCTGATTGCAAATGTTGACACATTTTATTTTATAATATCAAATAATCACAAAACAGTAATATCATCAGAAAAGTCATTGTTAGAAAATTGCCAATCTCACGGTGGCAGATATGCCAAGTTTTCCAAAATCTCCTTCCTCTTTGTAACCTTTAACTTTTTCTTGTCTAACAAAAGTTTATTATGTGCCATCGAGTCAGCTCCGACTTCTGGCCACCGAGGACGAATGAGCGACATCCATTATGTCCTGTCCTCAACCACCCTGCTCAGCTCCTGTAGACTCACACCTGTGAGTTCTTTTATGGAGTCAGTCTGTCTCATATTTAGTCTTCCTCATTTCTTGCTACCTTCTAATTTTTCCAGCATTATTGTCTTTTCCAGAGAACCCTGCCTTCTTATGATGTGTTTGAAGTAGGACAGTTTCAGTTTTGTGATTTTTGCCTCCAGCGGTGTTTCAGGCTTAATTTGCTCTAGGACCCACTTGTTCGTCTTTCTGGCAGTCCAGGGAGTTCTTAGCGCTCTTCTTCAACACTATGTTTCAAGTGAATCCGTTTTCTCACTGTCAGCCTTCTTTATGTCCAACTTTTGCATCTGTACATAGTTATTAGGAATACCAGGGTGTGGATGATCTTAGCCTTGGTCTCTAATGACACATCCTTGCTCTCAGTGATCTTCCCTAATTTCTTCCATTGCTGCCCTTCTGAGTCTCAGCCTTCTCTGCATTTCTTGGCTGCAGTCTCCATTTGAAGTGATGACTGAACCAAGGTAAGCAGAATCTTTAAGAATTTTAGTGTCTCTGTTGTCTGTGTTAAAATTGTGTATTTCTTCTGTAGTCATGATTTTTGTCTTCTTCGTGTTTAAATGCAGTCCTGCTTTGGCACTTTCTTCTTTCACTTTCATCAGAAGTTGTTTCAAATCATTTCTACTTTCCACCAGTAAGGTGGTGTCCTCTGCATATCTTAACTTATTATGTCTTACATTACTGATATTTCTTCCATTAATTTTCACTCCTCCTTCCTCTGAGTCTAGCCTAGTTTTTTGTATGATATGTTGTACATACAAATTAAGCAAATAGGGAAATAAAATGTACTTTTGTCTGACACCTTTTCCTGTAGGAAACCATTCTGTTGTCTCTCCATGTTCTGTCCTGACAGCATCTTCCTGTCCACAGCACAGATTACACATCAGGACAGACCAATACTGAGGCATGCCCATTTTTTTCAGAGCAACCCAGAACTTTTCATGATCCACGCAAAGGATCTTTAATGTGTAGACCAACTTTCTTCTGAAATTCCTTGTGGCACTCCAGTATCTAGTGAACGGTAGTAATTAGATCTTGAGTGCCTTTTTTTCCTGAATCCGCTTGAACATCTAACATGTCAAAAAACACCATTATTTATTGTCTTTGAAGTGAAAGAGATTTATTTTTGAGATCTTTATTTATTTTTGAAATAATGTCTGTTTGCCAAATAATCAAGTCTAAAAAACCGTAGCATGTCTGTCAGTCTTCAGGCAAAAATTGGGGTCCCATGAGAAAACTGTGACTGTTTCTGTTTGTAACACAGTCACACAAAGCGCTTCAGTTCTCGAGGCAACTGTTGTTAATTCAGCGTTCAAATTTCAATATTTTTCTCACAATAGGTTTTATTTTGAAAATTAAACTGAATTTTATTTTAAATGGAAATACATGTTAGTATTTTTCAGTGTAGAGACTCAGTAGACATTATTTAAGGACAGAGATTAAATATAAAAATTTAAAAATAAAAATAAATTCTTCCAAAATATTTTAAGACATCTACACAAAAGAGTAAAATAAAATGAAAATATAACAAAATGAAATATAACAAAATGATGACAGAAAAAGCACCAAACATATCTATCATATTAATATCAACAGATGTAAAAGGATATTCATCTGTTGAAAGTAAAAGGTGCTCAGACCGAAGCAAAAAATGAAACCCAACTAAATACTACATACAAAGGAGACATCAAAAAATGATCCAGAAAAGTTAAAAACAAAAACAAAACAAAAACAAAAGACACTTGTCAAAGATGGGTAGAGTAAAAGCAGGAATAGGGAACTTAATACCAGGCAAGTTCAATTCAGGGTAAAAGCATTAAGCGTCACAAAGATGAGTACTTAAACTGGTAAAGCACTGTGAATAAATCTAATGTGGATATTAATCATTAAGAATAGCCATTCAACAAATAAACACAAACAACTGTAAGCAAAAAGAATAGGAAATAACAAGAAAAATAAATAGAAACTTGGTAGTACTAAATGTTTTCTTAATTTTTTTCTTTTGTCCTCATTTTATTGAGAAATAATTGCCATATATCACTGTATAAGTTTAAGGCATACAGCATAATAGTTTGTTTTACGTATATTGTGAAATGATTACCTTAGTGGGTTCAGCTAACCTCCATCTTCTCATATAGATACAATAAAAAAGAAAAGAGCAAAAGGAAAAAATTTTCTCCTTGTGTTGAGAACTCACAGGATTTACTCTGTTAGCAACTTTCCTGTATGTCATAAAGCAGTGTTAGCCATAGTCATGTTGCACATTCTATGCCTGGTACTTATAACTATGGAATTCGTGTACCTTTTGGCACCATGTTCCTCCAGTTTCCCCTCTCCATCCTCTGCTTTTTTTCCTATGAGGTATTGTTTCGTTTTGTTTTGTTTTTAAGATTCCGCATACAAGTGAGATCATACAGTATTTGTCTTTCTGTGTCTGACTTATTTCACTTAGCATCTACCGTCAGATTCTATTCATGTCACAAATGGCAGGTTTTGGTTTTGGTTTTTGTTTCAATGCTGAATAAATGCCATTATATGTATATATACCACAGTTTCTTTATACACTCATCCATCCTTCAGTCAACACTTAGGTTGATTCCTTATCTGGGCTATTGTGAATAATGTTACTGTGAACTTGGGGGTGCAAATATCTGTTCAAGTTTAGTGTTTTTGTTTAGTTTGGATATAGCACCTAAAGTGGAATTGCTGAATCATAAGGTAGTTCTATACTTAATTTTTAAAGGAACCTCTGTACTGTTTTCCATAGTGGCTGTACCAGTTTATAATCCCACCAGCAGTGCATAAGGTTTCTCTTTCCTCACATCACTTGTTATCTCTTATCTTTTTGATGATATGGCCATTCTAACAGGCATGAGATGAAATCTCATTGTGGTTTAATTTGCTGTAGTGATTTGAGCATCTTTTCATGTGCCTGTTAGCCTTTCATATGCCTTCTTTGAAGAAATGTCTATTCAGATTTTTTACCCATTTTTAAATTGGATTATTTGATTTTTTTGCTGTTGTATGAGTTTTTTTTATGTATTTTGGATAGCAACCCCTTATCAGCTATATGGGTTGTAAATTTTTTCCCCATTCCATAGGTTGTCTTTTCACTTTGTTGATGGTTTCTTTCACTGTGCAGAGTTTCTTAGTTTGATGTAGTCTCACTTGTTTTTTATTTTTATTTTTTTGTTGTCTCCATTTTTTCCCCACCATTTTCCCCCGCCCTCACCTCCGACCCTCAATCCTACCCACCTTTGGCTTTCTCCATGGGTCCTTTCATACTTGTTTATTTTCTGTATGTGTGCTTTAAGTGTCATATTTTAAAAAGTATTACCAAGACTTATGTCAAGGAGTTCTATTCTGTGTTTTTATCTAGGAATTTTGTGGTTTCGGGTCCTACATTTAGGTCTTTAATCAATTTGGAGTTAATTTTTCTTGAGTGTTGTAAGATACAGGTCTAGTTTCATTCTTTTAAGTGTGAATATCCAAGTATCCCAACACCATTTATTGAAAGGATTGCCTCTTTCCATTGAGTATTCTTGTGAAATATTAGTTGACTTAGTCGTAATAAACTTTATTTTTTCTTAATACTTGAAGTTTAGACATAAAAAGAAATAAAATAATAATGTAGATCTAATCCATAGATGTTAAATTCTGCATTCTGAAAATGGAGAATAAACCTTTTTTTGAGTGCCTGTAGAGTTTTCATAAAACTGGCCACATGTTTGGCTGTAAGGTAATAAGCCTTAATAAGTTCCTGTAGTAGACTTATTTGACATCTCTTTTAGCCTGCCAGCAATTGACTTCCCTTAAAGGTAAACATTAGTAACCTTTGGAGTATGGCTTGAACGAGAATAAATAGCTTTTTCTTTATATATTTCTATATTCAGAGTGCTAGATTAGTACCATGTGAGAATAATTAGGTATATAGTTATTCTGATAACTTATATCTCTGATTAATTTTACTTGTTTCGGGGCCTTTATGATCAGGTTGGAACCATAAAGTTATTAATTTCCAGCAGCCTTATATTCTCAGTGAGAACAATTAGAATGTCAGTGATGACTGAGTTGTGGACAACCGTGATAACCACTAAATTGTCTTTAATTTTTAAAGTTTAGCTGGAGAAAACTGGGGAGTTGAACTTTTACTGGTCATCTTTATAATTACAGAAAGAACTGGTTGTCTTCTTGGGCCGTGTTGCAGGGTTCATCTTTACTCTTTACCAAAACTCAAGGAAGTAGCACAAGCTGGGTAAGTATTTCTTTTCTTTGGAGGCTTTATATTGCAATACATTTAAATTATGTGGATGATATTTATTGTACCTGAAGTTCATGAAGTAGTCCACAGTCCTTCTAGCTATAACTAGTGTGAAAATAAAAGTAAATGAAAAGATGAAAAACTGCCATCTGCAACAGCATAGTTGGATCTTGAGAATATTATGCTAAATGAAATAAGTCTGCTGGAGAAAGTCAAGAAACATATGATTTCATTCACATGTGGGATATAAAACAGAAAATGGCAAACAAACAAACCAAATGAACAAAAACTGGTAGACACAGACAGCAGTGTGATAGTTACCAGAGACAAAGGGAGGTGGGAGGAGGTATGACCGGGTAAAGGGGGCCAAATATGTGGTGGCAGAAGGAGACTTGACTTTGGGTGGTGAACACACAATCCAACATACAGACAACATATGATAGAATTGTATACTTGAAATCTATATAATCTTATTAACCAATGTCACCCCAATAAATTTAATAAAATTAAAAACTCAATGACATTTTCTTAGTAAAAGATGCATTTTGACTCATCAGAGAAAGAAGAGTGCTAATTAGAAAAGTCCAGTTAGTAGTAGTTTTATTAAAATCAACAAATTCTGTTTTATCCATTGAATTGAAAGATGGGCTTACTACTGAGGCATGATAGAACAAATAAATTTCTTGATCCATTTTCAGGATGTTAAAGCTCTCCTATGTTTGTGACTTTGCTATTTGAGGTATTTAGTCAGAAAATAAGCAGACTGTGTCAAACTTCACCCTGAACTGTGACCTGACCCCTGGATACTAGTCAGTGATTCAGGTGTTCATGTCCATATATAATATCAGCCAGCTTTTACAAGAAAAAGAAATGTCACCATTACTTGTAGTATTTTGAAGCTTTTTGTGTATTTGAGTGTTTACTATGATTAATCCTTAATGATTTGTAGTACAAATACTAAAAATTATAATTTGTGACATCATAATAGCTAACACTTTTTGAATGCCCTAACATGTATTAGGTATAATTAAGTGCAATTACAGAAACATAGTTTAAAATTCAGTGATGTAGCCAATATTGAAATTGTAGAATTCTTAATGAATTTTTACCTTTAAAGATTCACTATTTGGATTTTTGCCTTTAAATGAAATTTTATTACTATGTTGTTAATAATATACGAGGTCTGTCCAGAAGGTATCCAGCCATGTAATATGAAAAGTAGAGACATTTATTGAAAAAGATATAAGAAACATTGTACATAGGACAATGATGCCTCAGTCCCCTTCAAAGTAGGCAACCTTGGGACTTCACACAGTTCTCCCAGTTGCCATCAGTTGTCCCGTTGTATTTTCCTGAATCTCACCAACGATCTGAAATCTCTTTCAAAGATGATTTTAGTTTTGGGAAAAGGCAAAAGTCACAGAGCGCCAGATCTTGGCTCTATGGGGGCTGAGTCACCTGGGTGATTTGATGTTTCACCAAAAAATTCTGCATGAAACGTGATGCATAAGCAGGCGTGTTGTCGTGATGAAGCTGCCAATCACCAATTGCCCATGGCTGCAGCCTTCTAAGCATCCAGATAGTTCCCATGGAGGAATGTTCAAGCTTAACACACAATTTGATGCAGATTCATTGCTCTACTTGCTCGGTCATTCTGAATGTGACGGCCACACAGTACATGTGCTCACTCAACTGTGTCTACCACCCCCACTGACTAGTACAGTGAAGTCATCATTGTTCACACATGCTCACTCTAGCCCGCTCTCCTTGGCTGCCGGGTTACATCGATGTCACACAAAATGTTCTCGTTACATTAACAGTGGCTAGACTTTTTCTGGACAGACATTGTATAATAATTGCCCTGGCCAGTGTGGCTCAGTAGGTTGGAGCATCGTCCTGTAAATCAAGAAGTCATGGGTTTGATTCCTGTTTAGGGCCCATGCCTAGGTTGTGAGTTCAGTCCCTGGTCGGGGCATGTACGAGAAACAACCAGTCGATGTTTCTTTCTCACATCCATGTTTCTCTCCCTCTCTCTCCCCCTCTTCCCTCCACCCTGAAAAATCAAGGAGAGTGCTCTTGGGTACTAAAATAATAATAATAATAAATAATAATCACTTCAGATTGATATAATTAAATAAAATACAATTACACTATGTTTTGTGGTCTTAATAAAAGCTAAACAGATTATGGTAAAATGGTTATGCAATCAATTCTTAAAATTTATTTTATGGCAGATATAAAAGTCTCAGACTGCCTAGCTTTTTTTCTTCCCATATATAACACACATTGAGGGAATGAAAACTAATTTAAATGACCTAAAGTAAGTTTATTCAAATAAAAAGTGTGTGTATAATGTATTCTGGCATATACAGCATTCTTAAGTATTAAAAAAACTGATTAAATATGCAGGATGTTTCTTTTTTGTAGCTATTTTTATTAATTCCTGGTTAATTCCTTTGGTGTTTCATCATGCAAAAATCAACAAATACGATATATGTCTTATATTTTCTTTTATAGACAAAAACTGTCACATTATGTTTACTTTTGTATTTTGCTTCTTTTTTCTCTTAGGAATATATATTAGAAATCACTCCACTCAGCCCATAACAATCTTCTTCAATCTTTTTTTAGGGTTAAATAATATTCCATTGTGTGGGTGTTTCATAATTTGCTCTAGGGATGGACATTTAGGTTGTTTCCTAATTTTTCTGTTACAGAATGCCAGTTAAGATGCTGCTTCATTAACTTGTAATAATGGTTATCCAAAAGAGATTTTAAAGAATCCTAACTTTATTTCTCTGCTCAGACCAATTAGATCTATTATAGGTAAAATGTGCCCTAATTATACAGTGTCATCACTGCTTACCTGAGGATAAAATGCTAATGCTATCATATAAGCCAAAAAGACAAAAATCAGCTATCGTAAAAATTGCCCTTGTATATCTCTGTGCAAAATATGATGTTAGAACTCAGTCTCTAGCAAAGCTAATTTTTTCCTTCAGTGTTGGAAAAGATAGATTTTCCTTCAGTTGAGTTTGGATGGTTTATGTTGGGGATCATGTTATAGGAAGAATGGTTTTTTAAAAATTAGATTCACTCAGCGCAAAACCTAAACCAAGATCTACTTGAGGAAGTAGTTGGTTCACATTTTATACTCACTCCAGGGCATCCATTTATTAATGGAATGCGGATCAAAATCATTTATGCTTTGTATTTATTGTTGGTTCTATGGATAACTAAAATTGAATAAATGAGATGTATGTATGTGGATGTAACTCCACTATAAAAGATTTATTTTTGCATAGATGCTAAGTCATCCAGATATCCAGTGAGCTTTTTCTTCTCCATAAGGGTAGATACATTCCACTAGTTTTCTGGAAAATATTAGTTATTTCCTAGTTTGTTATATCAATAATATAAATTTTACTTGCATTTTTCTTACCTCATTTCACCTCATTTGTTCAACAGACATGAAAAGCTGCTATGTTCTGGGCATTGAGTTAAACTTTGGGGTTTGGAAATAAATTACATGGTTCCTGTTTTCATAGCTTACATTATAATGGGGAAAATGAACACATTCTCAGTTATACAGTGTGTCATATGCTCCGTCTCAGGAAACATTCATCATATTCCTTGAGTATCTTAAAAACTATCATACAGATTCTGATAGTTATCAAATTTCTAAAAATAGTCACTTTTAAGGGTGGATAATTCTTTGTTGTAGGGACTGTCCTATGCATTACAGGGTGATGAGGAGATGTTAGTAGCACCCATCCCTCCTGATGTGACAACTAAAAATGTCCCCAGACATGGCCAAATGTGCCTTGGTGTACAAAATCACCTCTGCTTGAAAACTACTTTGCTAGAGGAAGGGGAAGGCAACCTAGATGGTAGGACCATCAAAGACTTAGAAAAGAACACCAGAGGACATTGACCAGCAGATCAGAAGGAGGCGGCTTAGGAATTTCTCAGGAGGGGACTGAGCAAAATGGCAGAGGACCAGAAATGACTTCTACTACCTCTGAGGTTCTTTGTTGTGACTATAGCTACGACAAGTCTGTTTGATGTATAATGTTATATCAAGCATTTATCTTAAAAATAAAGTGTGAATGTATGTAGTAACAAAGTCATAAAATATTCTGAGATAAAATTGGGGCCTTTACAAAAGTATTTGGAGGTTCAGCTTTGCTGTGTTGTGTCTGCTTGTAGAATCATAGAATTTTTGTCTTAATCTGGTTCCATTATGCTTTTCTCTTGTGTGTCATTTTGCCATTGTGCCATGTTACGACCTCGTCACTTTCTTCCCTTTTTCCATCAAGTCATTCTGCCAATAGGGCTCAGTCTCTGAGCTCTTGCATTCGCTGCTTTCTTCTTGGAAAAATTCTATCAGCCCGCTGTCACATGTAAAATCTGGTCCTGTTTCAGCTTTCACTGTGTGTGTTCTTGTTGCATGCTCCTTGCTACAATAATTTTTTCTTTGCCATGAATGCAGTGGAGGATGATTACAGTAGAGAAGCCGAGAATAGATTTTGATAAAGAAGGCATAACAAATAAGATTTTGCCAAACATATTGAATGCATCTTTCTAGCATTCCATGTCATGTTACTGTATTTTATTTGGTTGTTATATCTGATTTGGTTAGCTATTAGCTATTTGTATCTTAATTTATATATAGCAAACCATCTACGGAGCATGTAGTGACAAGTTAAATTGATTTTTACCATTTTGTTAAATGTACATTTAAGTTTTAATAACTTTTGAGATTTATCATTTTTTGCTCAGAAAGTTATCCATGCCCATTGTAGCTTTATGGTTAATTAAATGTCTTTTTGAATGACAAAAGGTACTTAAGAGAGCCAAGAATTTGTAGAATAGTTTAAATTTTCATCATTATTTTTATTTTGAGTACACTAATAAAAATTTCATATAATACCCTAAATTTTTGTTGTAATAAGTACTTAAGTGACATTGCTAGCTGCAAAGATGAAGTAAAAGGAAAAAGGTGAAGCTGAACCATTTATTAAATGTGAAGCTATTGAGTAGACTTCACTGACATCATGAATAGTGAATAAGTTATCACAAGGTTGGTAAGATCCATTTCTAGTGACAAACCTAATTTGACTTGAAAATATTTTAATAAATGAAAATTTCCTCTGACATCATTTTGACTAAGATTACAGTTCATCAGCTCTTAAAGATTTTAAAACCTCCAAATCTTTTAATAACATAGGAATGCCATTTTCTGTTAGTTAACAGACTAAACAAAAATTTAAGTTAATGATAGCAAGTACCATATATGTCTACATTTAACATAGCTTATCTGCTATTTGCTAATCTCTCACTTAACTGGTTTACTGAATAGATATTTAAGTGCTTTTTCTTCTCATACCATGCATGTTAACTATCTTCCTATTCTTTTCACAGTTCCTCATTAAATTGCGAAGGCTTTATAGCATCTGGCTCTAGTTATGATTTCTGACAAAGGCTGAATAAAAGAACATGGAGCTCAGAGTTTTCTTATTTCATAAATTATTGTTAGTTGTTGACAACATAAATAGCTGATAAGGAAATAACTCTTGAAATCACAAAATCCGATTCAGAGAACATTTATTATGTTGAATATGTGCCAGATATTATTTATACATATATTGCCTTGCCTTTTAAAACATATTATTTTACATAGTCATGTTAATTCTAGGATAAATGCCAAGAAATGGAATTGCTAAGCCAAAGAATACATGTGTTTGTAAATTTGTAAATGTAACCTCACCAATTTTCCTTCTCTAGGAGTTGTTCCAATTTATACCCTACTTTATACCCCACTTACATAGGAGGGCCTCACCAACCTAAGTGTTCATCAGATGTTTGTATTTTCTCCTTCCTCCCTCCCTCCCTTCCTTTCTTCCTTCGCTACACTTTTGGGTGAAAAGATTTTAATATGTCTTTATTTTGTATTTTTCTTATGATAGAAGTTGAGCCATTTCATTTCCTTTTCCATGACTATATATTGATGTCTTACAGATATTTTTCAGTTTTAAAGTGAGAATTGTTATTTTATAATAAAGAGAAGTCTTTGAGATAATCACCTGTTTGATTTATTGTTAATAATACAAAATCTGTCTTAAGTCTTTTTGAATGTACACATGTGCATAAATATCACATAAAGGTTTTTCCTTTCTTCTGAAATGAAGTTTGGGAGTAATCAGTCCAAACCAGAGTTCACAGTGGACCTTAAGGGGGCAACAATTGAGATGGCTTCAAAAGATAAATCCAGCAAAAAGAATGTATTGGAGGTAATAATTTTTTTTCTAAGTATAATTCATATTAACTGTGATGATTGGATCTTTTTTGAGTTATTTTAGGAAATGTGCTTTTCATGTGACTACCTCTGGTAAATTTGGTCTCTGAGTCAGTTTGTATTATAATTTAAGAAAAGAAGCTGATATGAATATCTGGGCTTTATTTGCATAAATTATTGGATCTCAGACTATATATTACAAGCTTTTGTTCCACAACTCTTGCTTTTCCCCAGCAACAATAAAAAGGGTACGGTTTCCTTTAACCTGTGAAATCTAATATTAAAAAATAAAGATATTTTACATTTTGTCATTAAAAACCCTCCACAGTAATGTGTAATTCTGCATCAGTTATTTATTGCTGCGTACCAGACTACTACACAATTTAACAGCTTAAGAAAACAGCCATTTTGTTTGCTTAATTTGACCTGTAATGAGTTGAATGATGCTTCTGATCTCACCTGGAACCTTTCGTGAGGCTTCAGTCAACTAGTGGCCTCACTGGGGCAGGATGGTCTAATTCCTGTCTGGTATTGGTGCCAGCGATTCGCTAGCGTCTACCCCAGGCTTCTTTACATGACGGCATCAGAGTTCCAAGAGTAGGGGAGAGAAGCTACAAGTCTTCTTGAGGCCTAAATTTAGAAGTCACATACCAGTGTATTCCGTTGGTGAAAACGAGTCAGAAGGCCAGCGAAATATTCAGGGTTGTGGGGAACCTAGAGTCCACCTGCTGACTGAGGAGCAGCAAAGTCACATTCTAGAGGAGTTTGGGTACAGAGAGAGGATGAGTTTTTGAGGCCGTCTTTGCAAACAGTCTTTCAGATCCCAACCTTCCTTTATAGCCTTATGTTTTAGTCTTTTCCTAGTTTGTTGCTAGGCAGGTTGGATTAGTTGCTCTTTTCCTACCTCTGTGATTTTCACTCTTTATTATTTTGCCTTGGGTGCTGACCCATGCCAGTCTCTGCTTGTCAAAGGTTACGTATCTTTCAAGCCTATAAGAAACGTTACCATAACACTGATGCTTCTTTGTTTGTGCTTTTTGAATACCGTTTATTTCAGAGTACCTTGAATTATCATCATCTGTAAGGGTTTTTGTTGTTGTTGTTCTAAGCAGAGACACTGTATTTTTCCTTATCTTTAAGAGCCTCTAACAGAGTTATCTTATGTGCACTGAATGTTCAGTATTGTTTGACTGACTTGACCCACTTTCTAGAGAGAAATGAGGAAGTCACTGTTTTCTCAATTAGCCTTGCACTGTAAATAACTGATTCCAGAATGAAAAGATTCCATGGTCAAATACCTTTTTTAAACATTACTTCAGGAACTGTGTTTGAAACATATGTCTCAGAATGTTGTTTGAGAAACATTGCCATATGTTCCTGTAGGAAAAAATAAAATAAAAAGTTAACCAGAAAATAGGGAGAATGCATTCTCCAACTACCTTGAAATTCTTCCTCAATCAAGTGTTAATAAACTTTGAACGAAAGAAATTATACATAAATTGGTTATTACTTTCATGTAGCATGATACAATTATATTTTTACCTGAGTTAGTTTGTGATTTGACACTTTATTTAGTAAATTTAATAATATGTCTGCTCCAGAGGGATGTGATATATATTGTCTGTGCCATCTCTGTACTAAGCCATTATATTTCCCTATTAAATAGGAAATAATGAAAGTCTAACTCATTGTATTGGGTTGGCCAAAAAGTTCACTTAGTTTTTTCCATACAATGGCTCTTGTAGCGCTTAGTTGCCTTTAACGTTGTTCAAAACAATTTTGTTAGATTGTATTGTGACAGTTATCATATCAGTGTGCATTAAAAAAAATACCAACTTGGTGAATTTTTGTGCAGCTATTTTAATATTGAAGATGGAAGAAAATATGCAACATTTTCAACATATTGTGCTTTATTATTTCAAGAAAGCTAAAAATGCAACTAAACACAAAAAAAGATTAGTGCAGTGTATGGAAAAGGTGCAGTGACTGATCGAATGTGTCAAAAGTGGTTTACAAAGTTTCTTGGTACTCTTGACATTCTGGCCTAATAAGCCTTTGCTGTGTGACTGTCTTATGCATTGGAAGATGTTTAGCAGCACCCCTGGCCTCTACCCTCTAGAAGCTAATAGATGGAGGTAACTACATACTCAAAATATCCGAATCAATAAAGTTATTGGTGAAAATGGAAAATGTGTCTTTTATGGAAAAAAGTGAATGGACTTTTTGGCCAACCCGGTACATTCTTTTCCACATTTTTAACCAGAGGGAAAAAAGTTCTCAGATTTATGTAAAAATACCATATGTTTTATTTCTTTATAAATGAATTGTGTTTCAGTTCTAATTTAAACCATATAGCTTTGATACTTGGACATATTTTTTAATGATAAAGTATATTAGATTCAGCAAGTTTTGTGGCATTTATGTGATGGAATTTGGGACCCTAAAATATTAGATTTTCACTGAGAATTTACTGTGAGAAAAACTTCATGTTTTATAAAATAATTCAGGTGGTATTATTTTATACTAAAAGATACTCCATTGCTGTGTAGTAGGTAAACCTTTCATCACATAATATAATAAATGACATCTAATCTTCTGCTGGTGGTTTTGTAGAGTTTGAATATAAATGTATTCATTTATTTGGTTGAAAGCACTAACCATACTTGTTTTTTCTTTTTCTCTAAAGCTGAAAACCCGTCAAGGAACAGAACTGCTAATTCAGTCTGATAATGATACTTTTATTAATGATTGGTTTAAAGTTCTTAGTACTACTATCAATAATCAGGTATGTGTTTGACTTAGGTAATTTTTTTTTTTTACTTCAGAGCAGCTGTTCTTTTTGGCTTTTTAATTGGTTACTACATATCTAGATTCCAAGTTATATATGAAAAAACACATTTGACAGTGGCGGGGAAAATGATGATCACTTTAGTGATTCCCAGGGGCTGGTAAATGATTTAACATTCTCATTTATGTAGCGTTTAGCTGTTTAAAATATTCAAATTATTTTAATTAACTTTCACTTGAGGCATTGGTCCAAAAAGAAATAGTTCAATAAGAAGGGACAGTCAGATTGTGCCTAGAACATAGTGTTTATTCAATGACTGAATAAGTTGGGAATAGTACCATTTGGCAGAAACAGGTTTTAGGCAGAACTGTGAAATGAATAAAGCTATAGTCTCTTATTTAGTATTTTTTCTTTCCTAATGACACCTCTCTTACACCCTTCCCCCAAGGTGTTCTGAGGTGTTCCAGCTCTCCCCCCACCCCTACCAGTGCCCTCATGTTCCTGGTAAATTTCTTCCTGTATACATAGCAACCGAAAAGAACCTCAGATTTATATTTGGGGCCCCACCTTCATAGAGTACATTCTTACCTGCTCACCATATGGGGGCATGGCTCCTAAACAAGGATCATATGCCATTGATAAAAATTAGTGTGTTATGGTTAGGGGAGTCTGTTAAGGTTTTAAACAAAATGAAGACAGAAAAATGTTGGGCCCTGGCTGATGTGGCTCAGTGGATTGAGGGCTGACCTGCGAACCAAAGGGTCGCGGGTTCAATTCCTAGTCTAGAGTACATGCCTGGGTTGCAGGCCAGGTCCCCAGTAGGAAATATGTGAGAGGCAACCACACATTGATGTTAAAAAGAGAGAGAAAAAAAAAAGAAAAAATGAAGTCGGGAATGACTGGCTGTAATAGAGATTAAGATGTCTTTGAAAGAATTTATAGGCGAAGCCTTACAATTAATATTTTGTGATCTTATCAAGGTTTTCTACCTCTATGGGCTCCAGCATTTCACTTACAAAATAGGGGGGTTGGATTTGATTGTCTCTAACTATCCTTTCAAGCTCCAAAATTCTGTGATTCACTCAAGTTCAAAACACCCAGATTTGGAATCTGAGTGTACTTAACTTTTCCTGACTTTTATTACTTCTAGCACATAACTCATCAGTCTACCTATTATATATATATCTTCCTTTGTAGTTTATAATATTGTATAATATTTCTGGATCTTGTTCCTTCCTTTCCACTTACTCCAGCTTCCCACTGAAGCCAGCACAGCCCCTTATATGTCTGTACTAAGATAAGAGTAACCTCCTCAGCAGTTCTCCTTATTTCATCTCATGTCCCACCAGTCCGTCCTTAGTACTATTGCTATATTAAACTCCCTGGTGTCAACTTTACAGTCCTTTCCTGCTTAGAAACCTTCTGTGACTCCCGTTAAAATTCAGCAACTTGAGCCCAATCTGTCTTTTCAGCTGTGCGTCCACTCTACCCAGTGTGGGCTTTCAGCTCCAGTCCTGCTAATCTGTTATTTTCTTGAAAGCAAGTCTGGCTGCATTCATTTGACAAATGTGTGCATGCCATATGCACTGGGGATAGAGCGGTGCACAGCCAGATCTATACCTCTCTATATGGAACTTGCTAGTAAAGACAGAAGATTACTCAAGACAGACAACTGAACAGTTCATGTAATGACATGTGATGAGTTTTTATGATGTTATGGGTTGTACAATGTACTATAAAAATAGTGGTAAAGTAGAGGCTGAACTAGTGTAGGGGTCAAGGAGGACCTTGCAGAAAAAGTGGTTTTTGTTTTTTGTTTTTTAATTGAAGCCTGTAGGATCCAGGAATAAGCCAAGTGCAAAGAGAAGAATGTATTACTGACTATGAAATTTTAAAATATGTACCATTTACACTGAGTGGCAAAAGAGACTGAGGAATGATCTGCAAAACCTTTGCTGGGAAAATTATAAAACTTTATCAAGAGATATTAAAGAAAACTTAAATAATAAGTATTTCATGTTCATGGACTAAAAGTCTCAATAATGTAAAGATATACTTCCAAACGATTTAGAAATTTATAGATTTGAGATTTTTGAATCTCATTCAAAATCCTATTAGGTTTTCTGGTGGAACTTGAGAAACTTATTCTGAAATTCATATAGAAATGCGAAAGGCTAAAATATCTGAGTTTTTTGAAGAAAAATGTGCAAGGGCTTGATCTATCATATGTCAAGACTTCATAAAGATATATTAATTAATACAGTGTTGTGTCCATACCAGGACAGATACAAAGATCCATGAAATAGATCCTCCTACCTTTGGACACTTTATGCCAGATAGAGCACTGTAGAGTAGTAAGAAAGAATAAACGTTTTAGTAAATGAGGCTGGGTCAACTGGATATCCAAGAAGAAATTTGAACCTTTCCCTATATTATACACAAAAATAAATTCTTAGCGGAGTAAGTATCTCAGTGTGAAAGGCAAAGCCAGGTTGGCTTTGAGAACTCACTCTGGTCTTCCAACCTATAAAAGTGATCATGGTTAGACTGTAGATGAGGATCTCTAGTATTTCTTTCAATGCCTAATATTCATGAGTCTGTGAGTAATGATTAACTATTGACACAAAGTGTAATTTAAAAAGCTCGTTGGTGGGAAAATTAATGCACCATTGGCTGTTCAACTTCATTTTATCTTATACTGTTTCCTCAGTATGTAGCTTCATCCTGTTCTTTCACCACAGATTGTAACCTGACCTTTTAACTGTTATTACAGTCACTCAATATGTAGTTGATCAAAGTGAGGCAAGATTGCTTCATTGTCAGTGTAAACCCATTGTCCTGTGACTTACTGGTAATATTTTATTTTTGGGAATTCAGAATTAAGCTATCTAAGAGGAAAAAAGAATATTTTAAGTGGTTCATCAAATATCTAAATTGTACCTGCTGTATATATGCTTCTTGATTCCCTGAAATCATTTGGAAGAGCCAGTAACTGATCTTGTGCTGTTAAATCTAAAGTACTATCCAAAGTAATGTGTCTTTGGGAAATCTCTAACCCATAGACAGTAGAACCTGAAGAAGCAATTGAAGAGGAGATACCAGATTCACCAGGAATAGAAAAGCATGATAAAGAAAAGGACCATAAGGATCCTAAAAAGCTTCGTTGTAAGTTATTCTTTGTTTATTTGGCTCATGGTTTGAGTGAGCTTATTCTCTTTGCTTTTCAAAGATTTTAAATAAATATGTAAAAGCTGAGTGGAACCTCCAATGTTACAGGAAAGTTACAAGGTTAAGTACTGGCAATCTCAGTGTTTCAGTCCTCTCCTTGTATCTCATCGTTACTGTTCAGCCTCATTGTGTGCATCCCCAGAACATCATCTTAGTTCTGAAATACTGTGATACTTAAAGAGAAAAACATGTTAGGATAAACTTCTTTTGAGGTCTCTAGGAAGGTGAACTTTATTGATTTTAAAAATATATAATTACTGCTTATGATTCCAGATAGAATCTCACACTTTAAAAAGTCCAAAGTCATAGGATGTATTCAGTGGTTCCACACTGGACACCAGGCAGCTGTCTCTGGACTAGGATATGTCTCTGCAAGTGCAGCTGCATGTATGCCTATCTCCAGATCATATGTATGTAAAGAACTAGAGCTAAAGCCAGCAGTTTTAAGAATAGCATTGTCTAATGTGGGGCCCTTGTGAATTCCATTGTTTAAATAGGCTATTAGCTATAACTCTGAACTTTGTTAAATATATTTTAACAAATCCACATATTTCCAATGAAGTTTAGGCCTGTTACTGATGACATTGTCACCATAAAATAGTGTAAACAGATAAAAGTTTTATCATTGTAATTCTTCACTAATATATTGTTTCCTCGAATGTAGTTATTTTTCAAAGAATTTACTTTCTGAATTTTTGTTATTGTAATAGGAAAAGAAATCAGTATTAAAGGCAATATAGAACATTTTCCAGAGTATTCTTAGTTTATAGTACAGATAATTATGATGAGACTTAGCCTAAACTA